>CAMOHE010047052.1:7998-29915 GCA_946598075.1 Artocarpus hirsutus
ACAAATTCTGAGAAGACAAAATGGACCATCTGGAAAGTGTAGTAATTGTATGGATATTTCTCCTTGCTCATCATGTTTTGTTCAATTATGGGGTTGGGTTGAAGGAAATGGACTTTCTTATGATTTCTATGAGGTCATGCCCACAAGTTGAGAACATCATTAGAGCTGGCCTTCAGCCAATTTTCTTTACTGATTTCACTTCTTCTGCTGCTCTCTTGAGGCTCGTGTTCCATGACTGCCAAGTTCACTCTCTCTCTCTCTCTCTCTCTCTCTCCATATATATATATATATATATATTTGCATAGTATAATGTATATGTATGTTAGGAAAAATGTGATCGGTCCAATATTTTTTCATACCGTACCACAAAATTATTTAAAGTATGTCTAATGTTTTTTGGCAAAAGATGGTGATCAATTGATGTAGGAATGTGATGCATCCATCCTAGTTGATCCAGGCAAGGAAAATGCATCGTCGTCGGAGATGGGATCAACGAGGAACTTTGGGATTCGCAGGAGAGAGTCGATTTGGTGTTCTGAAATCAAAGAGGCAGTGTGTCCTGGGCAAGTTTCTTGAGCTGACATTCTCATATTGGCTGCATGTGAGGCGGGGGCTATGTCCGGAGGGCCCCACATAAAGGTCCCTTTGGGACGTAGGGATTCCTCGCTCACTCCGAGCCTTGAAACTGCTGATGCTCTTCTTACTCCTTCCAACATTGGAGTTGATGAAATGCTTCAGATTTTCGTAGAGAAAGGGATGTCAATTGAAGAATCCGTCGCTACTTTGGGTTCGTAATAGTATGCATGTTCTTTAATTTTACTTGTTTTTGAAACCTGTGCTTTATAAATTGCTTCTCCATAAAATAAAAAACGGTTGCAGTTTATTGTAATATTAGTCCACCTTCTAACAACTTGCTTATTAGGCTTATAGAAGAATTATATCAACATAATTTTTTTAAAAAAAACACGCCACATTCACATGTCAATTTCTGTTAAACTTAAAGTATTTTTTTCCCATATAAACCATGGAAAATGCATGGTCTACTTTTTGTTCTTGTTTTTTGTTTTTTGTTTTTTTTGTTTTTTTTTTTTTGGGCTTTACGTGCTTGGACACAATTACCACATAACTATCAAATGTCTCTCATTATTCCTAGATATCATCGGAGAGACGTTAAATAAGCACAAGAATACGAATTTATTATACATTAAAATAGACTTGCCTCTATTTTCAGATGCTTTATCATCATCATCATCGTTATTATTATTTACCATGCAAAGTCGTGTACAACCTTGTTTTAGATGCACGTACATTGGGAGTAACACACTGCTTGAACATCCTTCACCGTTTGTATGAGCCACAAAATGGTAAAATAGAAGGAATGGATCCCAGGTTTGAAGTCATCTTAAGTTTTATTTTCTTTTTGCATTTCTTTGACACATTTCAATAGCTGATATCAATCGCTTTTAGAGTTGAATATGGAGTTCTTCAAATTGGGTTGTTTTATGTAACACCTCAACCCCCCATGGCTCACCTGGCAGGGACCTCTCTGCTTGTAAGGTTTTTAAGTCAAATATTGGCACCAAATTGATCTTTAAGGTCAATTGGTACCAACATTTGACTTAAGAACCTTACAAGTAGAGAGGTCTTGGGTTTAAGTGATGGGGGACGCAAAGAAATTCCTGAGGGTCAGTAGGTGCTTGGAGGGGACAGTACGTCTGGATGACGAGTATAAGACCTGACAATGTCGGAGTCCCGTCAGGTGGGCCTATAAGAGGTTGAGGCGTTACATGTCAATTGGTACCAATATTTAACTTAGGGACATTTTGTATGAATAACGAATATAAAAACCAGACTTTCTAGTGTATACACTACAAGAAAAACTATATTTAACGATATATTATTTACGACGTGTAATTTTTAAATGTTGTTAAAACGTACATACAACGACATCTTCAACAAAGATGTCATTAACAACATTTGAAACAATAATTAATGACATCTATAGAGAAGTCGTATTAAAGGTCTCCTTTTAACGACAATAGTTTAGTGTCGTTAAATTATTTAACGACAAGTAGGAGATGTCGTCAAAGCCTTGGAGATTCCACGACACCACTTATAGACGATATTGGTCAAGATGTCGTCTATAGGGGGTATTGTGGAATCTCCAAGGCATTGACGATATCTCTTATTCGTCGTTAAATAATTTAACGACACTAAGCTATTGTCGTTAAAATGAGACCTTTAATAAGATGTCGTTAATTATTGTTTCAAATGTTATTAGCGACATGTTTGTTGGAGAAGTCATTGTATGTACTTTTTAACAATATTCAAAAACTACATGTCGTAAATAATATGTCGTTAAATGTAGTTTTTCTTGTAATGATATTTGATCGCTGGAAAGTTAGAAATTTTGGCTGAAATTAATAATTCTTTGTAGCTGATTTAGGATATTGCATTTACAAAAGAGAAGAAAAAGAAGAAGAAGAAGAAGATGGTGGAGAGAGACCGAGAGAGACGGCGGAGGAGGTGGTCGCTGAGGGGTGTTGTCGAAGGGTGGGTGGGTCTGAGAAAAAGGAGAGGAAGGAGATAGTAGTTGGTAGATTTGTTTTTCTTTTTTCTTTTTTGTTTTTTATATTAATGTGTTTATAATTTTTAATTTAATTTTGTTTAATTTTTCTCCCAACATCACTTAGCCATGTTCTTTTACTCAGATACCTCAAATACCTTCGAAAAGTGACACATATGACGGTTAGGTGATCAAAATATGAGGGAAAATAGACGGACGTTAGTTAAGTTTATCTTTTTGCACTATTTTTTTGAGTTCAAGTCAACTGAGCTAAAAAAAATAACATAACTAATAAATTATCTTTTAAACAGTTCAAGGACTTAGTCGATAATTTACTTTTGTTCAAGGACTTAGTCGATAATTTACTTTTATTCTTTTTTGGTATGTGAATATCTCATTTATAAAGAGATATGAGTTTTGGAGGGCTTTTGAATTGGGCCTAAACCAAGGTTTAGATGAGGATAGCCCATGCGTTTGGGCTGAGCTTCGCTTCCACATTCACAAATTGGCCCCACTTCTCAGCAAAAAAAAAAAAAAAAAAAGGCGATAATTTATTATTATCATTTAAAAAAAAAAAGCCATAGGGTAGGGAGACTTGAATTCTAGACTTGTGATAACACTGCTAAACCAAGCTTGTAACCACAACTTCAATAAGTTTTCTGACATTTTTTTTTTTTGGCTTACTTGGAATCAACTGCATATTTCTGAACAGAAGCAACTATGCGTTATGGGCATCCATATCACTTAAACAAAGGCAGAAGAGCTACTAACTTATTGTTGCAACAAAAATTAGAAAGAATGGGCAAACAGAGTTTGTATATGACTTGGTTTATAAATTATACGTCACTGTTGAATCTTGGAACAACTCCTGCATGCAACTGTAATCTGTCCCTTCTGTGGTTAGATGGATGAGTCAGAGGGAAGACTTTTTGTAATAAATTTGAAAACTATGGATCATTTTATCTCATTCATATAATATATGAACCAATATATAGTATTTTATCTCATTCATATAATATATGAACCAATATATAGTACTTAAAAGGAAGGAGAATCCTTTTATGAGTATTGAAAAACTAACTTATTGATAGGTATCTGTTTTTCACCTGTTAAATTTATAGAAACAGAATGATTTTGATCGGATTTATAGTTTAACAACGTGTGTATTGACCCTAAAAAGAAAATTTCAGAATATAAGTTTGAAACTTTTGACTTGGTATGTTAGGCTTCTCAATGCATATGAGAAGCATTTTAAAGTGATGTAACATTTTATGTAATAGTAATTAATAAATGAAAAAATCACTTTCGTTCACATGGATTAAAATTCCATTATTTACAAAGCAATAAGACGAAGTCTTATTTATAATGTATAAGTAGTAAGGTTTTAATTTATAGAAAGAGGAATGCACTTAATAAATTGGCCTTTCAGCACAAGGAAGGATAGAAAAGACTGATCATCAAAGAATTGAATACAAAGGCTGATAAAAAAATCTGATTACATAAATCAGACTAGGCCCACGTGGGGCCAGCTAGAGCTGTAATTATTGATAAACTAGCGGGTTACAATTGCCTTCTCATGATCAAATGAAAAAAAAAAATCGATATTAACAAAATAAAAATTATTGAGCTAATTTAACTATTTTTGTTTTGTTCAGAACATCATGTCAGGTCCCCTCTGGCTGGCCATACAAACATAAATATAGATACACTCCGTATATAATTTTTTTTTAATATTTATATCATTTTGAAGCAATGTTATTTATTCCTACAGGCTTATAGCCTCGTTATTAATTAAGTAGTAAGATTCAATCTAAAATGTATGCTATATATTAGACTAAATTTATAGTTTTATAAATAACAAAGTTATAAACCCACAAGAATGAAAAGGATTTTTTCAATCATTTTGAGGTTTTCATTTATACCATTAGATTGAAATACATGTTCAATTAATTTTTCTTGATTAATGACCAATTTTGACTGTAAAAGTCCCAAATACACTTGGAGGAAAAAAAAAAGAATAAGAATACAAAGAAAAAAAAATTCAAAATTCAAAATTTTGAAGGACATAAAAATCTTTTACATTGTCAAAATAAATCCTTACCGAAAAAATAAGAATTTCACGTGAATTTTAAAAGACACAATACAAATTTGATATAGTCTAAAAAATTACTTTTTGAAGCAAAAAGGTTAAAAACAAAAACCCAACAAAATAGGTATTTGAAATTTCGATCATCAAAATGCATGTGACATGCTCATTCGCTACAGTTATAAGAATTGCAAAAATAACCATTTTTAATTATGTAAGTAACATCTTCTTTAAAGTTGAGACTATAATGTGTTACATGCATATATGAATACAGACTTATATATACACACACATATATATTTATATATATATACACATATACATACATACATATATATATATATACATATATATATATATATATAAGCATCATGATGACTCAACCATCTAGAATTAAGAGCAAGATATGGACTGCCACAACTAGATGCAACAAAACTCAACAGGGGCAAAATCTATTACGCAACTTGCAGTAACCACTCTTTTTTGGCACAGCTAATTTAAATGCACTGTCTGTCCACTCACCATTATCCTGTTATTTTCCTGACCTGCACGACAAGAATACAAGCATGAGTAAATGTCATTACCTTCAATATTTTTTTCATCATAAAATATAAGGTCTAGCGGTTCACAGAAAATTTAGGAAGACAAAGCGTCCGACATAGTATATAAATTTTTCACGGAGTAAGCTATTTTTGAATTAATTTAAACTCTAGACCTTATTAAAAAAAATAAAAAAATACTAAGCTACCCAGCAAATGATGGTGTGACTAATTCAAATATAAAATTTTATTTTTTTTTATTTATCTTACCTTATCTTTTTCCCTAGCTGGCTTGGAATTTTCTATTAGTACAAGCTTACTATTTTGAGAGGGGTGTTGGAAACAGCAGTTAGTGATAGAGTCTCTAGTTTTTGCGGCTACATTGAATTCCCCACCTGTCGTTTTCTGTTTTGCCAATTGGTCTTTGAAAACGTTGAAACAAAAGGATTAATTGGTTAGGTTTCATTATTATTGCAATGCATTAAAAATCTCTCCCAAGGAGGTATATTATTATACATACAAGTTTCAGCATCTCTCTCTCTATATATGTGTGTGTGTGTGTGCATTTTTCTTCAGTTTTTATTTATTTTTCTTTTTCCAGAATATTGAAACTCTTAACACCAGCCTTAAGCTCAATTCTCTCATGGGGTTTGTGTACTTGATTTTTCAGGGCAATTAATGATGTTGCCCTTTGGAGGTTATAAATTATAATAAATGTTATGTTTTGGCCTCAATCTCCAACTTCATATATGGTGAAGGGTTTGGAATATACTTATTGCTCTTTTCTTCTCTCTTGTGTTTTCTTGTGTGGGACTACATTGATGGTAGGTTTTAGCTTTCCACAAAAAACACATGACCTTTGTCTATATTCTTCTCACAGTTTTGTAGCTTGTGTGTAAAACTCACTTTCCATATAATTGCTCATTCAATATAGTTAGTGTTGTTTTCTCTTTTATATCCCATTTGAACTTTTTTTTTTTGGGTTTTTTTGGCCAACCCATGTCCAAGAAAATTCTTGAGAACCTCAAAAGAATACTTGCCATAACTCTCATTATTTTCCTTGCCAGTTTGATCTCCATTTTTGGCTAAGTTTCTTCTTTAGAATCCTGTTTTTCCATTACTCAATCATTGAGTTTCATAGGAAAATCCAAAGGCCATAAAGATTTTACATTACTAAATCATCAGGTTTGTCTTTTTGCCCTTTGTAATGGGTGGAGAAAAGATCTCTTTTGGCTTGGTCTTCCAAATGGTGACAAGTTCTTTTACATTATTGTTTGGAATCTCCTTGGGACAAAGTGTTCCTGCTAACTTTGTCTTTGGAGATTCTTTGGTTGATGCTGGTAACAACAACTACATAGTATCCCTCTCCAAGGCTAATTATGCCCCGAACGGAATCGATTTTGGAGCGCCGACGGGACGATACACAAATGGAAGAACCATAGTTGACATCATAGGCAAGTTTCTTCTTCTCTTTAATTATGAACTTTACAACTTTTGCCTAATATTTGGCTTTCTTAAACAGGTCAAGAGCTGGGTTTTAAGGACTTCACACCTCCTTATTTGGCTCCAACAACTTCTGGATCAGTGGTTTTGCAAGGTGTCAATTATGCTTCAGGTGGAGGTGGAATTCTTAATCAAACTGGGAAAATATTTGTAAGAATTTTCCTCTAGTCAATTTTAGATTAAACGTACTATCATTTAACAAGTTTTTCTTACAAGATTATATGTGGTGTGATTGATAGGGAGGTAGAATAAACCTGGATGCCCAATTAGATAATTTTGCAAATACAAGGCAAGACATAATCTTAAGCATTGGTCTCTCATCAGCTCTCCAACTGTTTAGCAAGTCTTTATTCTCAGTAACAATGGGCTCAAATGACTTCATCAATAACTACTTGACACCAGTCCTCTCTGCTCCTTTGCAAAAGTTGGTCTCCCCGGAACAGTTTGTGGCAACCATGATCTCAAGATACAGGCTCCAACTCACGGTAAAAACCCGACTCGCAAAGAATTCCTTAATAGAATACCAAAAAATAATCTCATCGGCATTGCAGTCTATCAATGCAATATCGAACAAAACCGATACCATATTTTTTCGTACCTGTTAGATAATTTTTAAAAGGCAACCATGCTTTTTTCTCGTAAACCATAACTAATAGAAAGTAGATCTCGTCTGTAAATCTTATACTGTAGGACCCATCTTCTATTATATGTGCTGCTCAACACAACCAGTGCGCATAACATTGTTTTTTTCAACCGGTAGTATTTCTTAGTCCAATTTTTAGCAGCACTTGATGTCTACATTTTATTGTGCAGAGGCTTTACAACTTGGGTGCTAGGAGGATTGTTGTGGTGAATGTGGGACCAATTGGGTGTATACCATATCAGAGAGATACAAACCCTGCTGCTGGGGACAGCTGTGTGGAACTCCCAAATCAGCTAGCCCAGTTATTCAACACCCAATTGAAGAGCCTTGTCACAGAACTCAGCACCACTCTTCAGGAATCAAAGTTTGTTTATGCAGATGTTTACCACATTGTGGAAGACATCCTTAAGAACTACACAACATATGGTTTGGATTCTACACAAAAACAATTTCATTTAGGACTCGTTAGTTCTAAACTGTCACAACACATCCGAATCATATTAATTGCATTAGAACTTAAACATGCATATTTAACAAAATTCAATGAAGATCAAAGAGTCGAAAACCACACAATATTGATAATAAGTCAACAACCCATTTTGTGACAGGTTTTGAGAATCCAAATTCAGCTTGCTGCTATAGTGCTGGGAGATTTGGAGGTCTAATTCCGTGCGGGCCCCAATCGAAGGTGTGTTTGGACAGATCAAAATATGTGTTTTGGGATGCATACCATCCTTCTGATGCAGCTAATGTTATAATAGCAACGCGTCTATTGGATGGAGACTCTACTGGAATTTCACCGATGAACGTTCGCCAACTTTGTCAATCTTAATTGGCTAAATCCAATCCAATCTGAAACAACGGATTGCATGGAGATTTTTTTTTTTGGTTCAATTCAATTATTTTTATAGCTTTATTAATAGCTCTATTTATTACTTTTTATTGGCAAATATTGCAACAGAAGAAAAAAACAAGTAGTGAAAATGGAACACTTGGATTCATTGGTTCATAATGAGAGAAGCATATTATTATTATTATTATTATTATTATTAGAGTGCGTCAAATCATTCATACCTATATTAATGTTGAAATATGTTGCTAGTAATAATAAGTTCCTTTATAATAAGAAGAAAATTCAGTAATAGGGTATACATAACAGCAAGACACAATTGTATGCCATAATTTATAAAAGAAAAATATATTAGATTAAGTATAACAATTAATGAAACTTGTGAATAAGAACTGTGCTGTACCAATAAGATTTTTTTTTAATGTCCCCAAAATTCTTTGAAAAGATATGTCTCTCATATCACGTAATTTTCAACAATAATCTAGACTCATAAAACAATTACACATATCTAACAGAATTTGATTGTTAAATTCATTAAAAAAAAAATTGATGGACCAAAACAACCTAGAAAATTCTCTCATTACTTAATGTTCTAGAGTTTGTTTTTCCCTTAAACAAAGGTTTGTGACAATCATCGTACCATCTAGTCGCATGTGACCTGTAAAGAGAGATTATTTCAACCCAATAATTCTCAAACGTTTATAGCCAAGAAAAAGAGAAATTGAGTGCACATTAATCAAGATAGACTAATGTTATGAATAGGAAACCAAAGATGACAAAAGAATTATATCCACTTTTTTTTAGTTAAGGGACAAGAGTTTTAAAAGGATCGATGATATGATTCTGGCCATTGATTAACAAGATCTCCGATCCATTTTTTTTTACCTACAAAAGAAAAACACCGTTAGCACAAGGACACCATAATAATACGGACCGTTTTCATTAGTTTTCCTCACGGCGTCTGCTGCAGTGCTCCCGTAGCAAGTGACAAGTCGTTTGGTCCAAGCTGTTGCGATGTTGTTTGCCTTTATACTATGCTGCTTCTTTTAGACTTTTAGTTTTGTCGGTTCTTTATTATTATTATTATTATTATTTAATGGATTGCCCCTTGAGCAAACGCTGCGTCGTTTGGCTTCTTTTCTAATTAACCTTTCGTCTTTAAGCCTAGTGAGGTGCTACTGTTTGGATTAGATTGTATTGCGTAACCCTTCAACTTCTATTACAGTAAGGAAATTGGCTATAAATGTGTTTAGTTAATGCAATCTCAGAAGTGAGGATCGTTGAAATCTCAATTCATATATCAGTAAATTCTGATTCCTTTCCGTCAACCGATTGCTGCGCAAAATTTGGAATCAGAGACTTGGTTCTTTTCCTTGTTTGCCGATGGCTGGAGGAGACACTGCTAAGTGCCAACGAGCTCGATGTGGAGGCCCTTACGGCAGGGATTCGAGATTTGGATGCGTGCTTCACAGATCTCACTGTCGAAATCCGTCAAGTGTTACCCCAACTGACCGCTGCCGTCCTTGTGGCTGATCCCACCAAAACGACGACCCTTTGTTCAACGACAAGGCCAACCACCACCGTTCCGAGCTAGGCGCCCTCATCTACAACCACCCAAGAAAGACAAATTTGAGAATGTCTTTACACCAGCAGCTCCACCACACGATCTCCCCATTCCCCGACCGGATTTGATTGGGTCTGATAGTGATGAAGAGCTAGAATTTCTTGCTCTTCAAGAGAACAGTCATGGTCGTCCCTTCCCGAACTTGTGAGGATTTAATCAAATTGAATTTCGAGGGAAGAATGAGATACCCCGTTTTGACGGTCTTTACACATCAAGGATTTCCTTAAGTGGATTCAGGTGGTTGAGAACTTCTACCATCAAGAGGTTATGGAGCACCGACGCATGCGAATGGTGCCTTCAAACTGAGAGGCGGTACTGCTACTTGGCAGGAGCAGCTGATAGCCAATCGCTGCCGTGAGGGAAAAACGAAGGTCTGATGCTGGCCGCACATGAAGCAACTTCTCAATCGTGGTTTCCACCTCTAGATTATACTCGGATACTCTACCAGCAGTTTCATAATTCCCAGCAGTGAAACCGATCGGAGGTGGACTACATGGAGGAGTTCTACCATCCTAGTGCTTGAACCAATTTCCCCGAGACCAAAGAACAACAAATCGCTTGTTACTTGAATGGCCTCCGAGAACCAAACCAAGACTATATGGTGATGCAACCCATGTGGAACATCTCCACTGCCGTTAGTCTTGCCGCTCGAGCTGAAACCCAACTCTCTCGCTCTTCTAGTCGCGAGTCAAACCAAAACAGAGCCCCCTTCTATTCTACCAGTGACAAGCAAAAATACCAAGGTACCTCTAGCACCTATTCTCCTTCTTCGGGGTCTAAGTATGCTGTGGATCCTGCCTCAAGCGTGGCCAAACTCATTGACAAGGCTGTAGCTTAGGTGGATACCAACAACCCGTGCGTGCGACCCACTGTTGGCAAGTGTTTTCAATGTAACCACATGGATACCTCTCGAATGAGTGTCCTCAGCGGAAGCAGGTTAATCTCACTTATGAGTATTATGAATGTGAGCCTAACTCCCTAGAACAACTGGTGTTTAATTATGAAGAGGAAGAATTTGCCTTGAGGTATAAGGAGAACGATTGGTCTGTGTTATTTAGAAGTTGCTCTTCGCACCACGGCAGCCACGCAATGATTAGCGTCACTCGATTTTTAGATTCAGTGCACCATTGAGCGGAAGGTTTACTAGCGAAATCATAGTGTTGTGCTTTCTTGTCAAGGCACTTGGTCTCAAAACAAAAAAACACCCTGCCCCATACAAGATCAGTTAGATTCGAAAAGGTGTCACCACTCGCACCAAAGAAATTTACCAATTCCTTTGTCCGTGGGAAAGCACTACCAAGATAAGGTTGCTTATGACGTCGCATGGATGCTTGTCACATACTCTTTGAGAGGCCATGTATCTTTGATGTTGATGTTGATGTTGTCCACAAGGGCGAAGACAAGAAGATTACACTCGTCCCACTTAGTTCTAATGGTGTGGAATCCCCAGCCCCTAACTTTTGGCTGCCTTAGGCTCTCAATTTTTGTAGGACCTTGGGGAAGCTTCTATGGTGGTCGCCTTACTTGCTAAAGTCCCTACTTCTTAAGCCCCAAGCACTCCACCGGTTGTTCAAGCATTTTTGGAAGAGTTTGATGATCTATCCCTCACAATTACTGAATGGCTTGCCTCCCTTGCATGACATCCAGCATCCTATCGACCTTGTGCCTGGTGCTACTTTACCCAACCTCTCCCATTACAGATTGAACCTAAAAGAGCATGACACGCAGCAGCACCTTGTCAAAGAATTGCTTGAGAAGCGGCTCATCCGAGAGAGCCTCAGCCCTTGTGTTGTTCCCGCGCTCTGTGTTCCAAGAAGGATGGCTCTTGGTGCTTGTGTGTCGATATTAAAGCTATAAAAAAATAATGGTGAAGTACCGTTTCCCCATCCCTTGACTTGATGACTTATTGGACAAGTTAGGAGGTGCCAAAATCTTTTCCAATTTGGATCTTTGAAACGGGTATCACCAATTCAAATGTGACTGGGCGACGAGTGGAAGACAGCTTTACTCATATGGCTTATACAAGTGGCTTGTCATGCCTTTTGGCCTTTGCAATACTCTGAGCACCTTTATGAGGTTGATGAACCAAGTGTTAGAATCGTTCACGGGGTCCTTTGTAGTGGTTTACTTTGACGACATCCTCGTGTATAGCAAGAACATTGACAAGCATATCCAGCACCTTCAGGAGGTCCTCACTGCGCTACGAGCAAATAAGCTCTTTTTGAACCTCAAGAAGTGTGTTTGCCACCTCCCGACTTTTGTTTCTCGGCTACATTGTGGGTGAACATGGCATCATGCCCGATAATCAAAAAGTGGCTGCCATTTGGGATTAGCCAATCCCGAAGTCTATTCATAAGGTTGGGAGCTTTCACGGCTTGGCGACATTCTAACTAAGGTTCATTTGAAATTTTAGCACTATTGCATCCCCTATTACTAATTGCTTGAAGAAAGGGAAATTTGAGTGGAGACAAGAGCAAGAAGACAGCTTTGAGTTATTCAAGTTGAAGTTGTGTACAGCCCCTGTTCTTGCACTCTCGGACTTCATTAAACTTTTAAAAGTCGAGACAAATGCATCAAAAAAAAAGTATAGTTATGTAATCAATCATTTTTTTTCATTAAAAAAAAAAAGAAAACAATCATTTCTTTTTTTGAATTTGGGAGTTGGGATTTGATCTTTCATCTTATAGTGGAGTGGAATATAAATTTATCGTTAAAGTATGCATGCAGCTATATGTACATATTGTTTAGTAAGGAGTGATTTTAATCACTATCTTAAATATAAACAGTGTTATAGTAAAAAGAAAAAAATTACTACAGTGTAAGTGTAAAGTTCTCACATACTATAATAAAAACAGTTCTAACTAATAGTTTTTACCACTATACCAAATACTTTAATAATCAACCATATCTTTCCAAAAGTAAAAAAATAACCCTCTTTTTATATTACAATAAAACTATCTCTATAAAATAGTGAGAATTTATCAAGATCTAAGAAAGCATTTAGTCTTTAAAAAAAAGTGTCTTTGGTAACAGACTTAAAATTACAAATTAAAACTAATTTATTATATACGTTGCTCTCCTGTGCTTTTTCTCCGTCAAAACAAATGTACAGATAAAACCACACCACACCCGATCACACCCCCTCTCATACGCAAATCTTCTCAAAAACCAAAAAAATAAAAAAAAAAGAAAAAAAAGAAAAAAGAAAAAGTAAGGCCTTCTTTCCTTATGTTTTCAGAAATCTTAAAAATATTTTTATATATTTTTTAAAACAAAAATTTTAAAAATGGCGGAGTCCTTCGCCGGAAAAGCTGATCCTCGTCGCCTTCAAGGCGAACGCGATGGCCTCCGTCACTATTAACCGCCCGAAGTCGCTGAACTCGCTGAAGAACGCCATAATGACGGACCTGGCTCAGGCGTTCAACGCCTTGGACCGAGCCGAGTCGGTTCGGGTCATTGTTCTGTCCGGTTCGGGTCGGGCGTTCTGTTCAGGCGTGGACCTCACGGCGGCGGAGGACGTCTTCAAGGGCGACGTGAGGCCGACCCGGTGGCTCAAATGGAGCGGTGCCGGAAGCCGACTATCGGCGCTGTGAACATAAGATACTATATCAGAGTCGTTGATGGTTCTTATCCTCGTTTATGGCCGTGCTTGGTAGTTTATCAGCTATAAACTATACACCATATCTTAGATGCAGTCATATAGAGGGAAGAAGAGAAATCTTTGAAAAAGAAATTATTGGGAAAGAATTATTATTTACTATGTTCTTTAAAAGTTCACAATTAGAGGACTTGGAACTGAGAGAGAGAGAGTGACCAACGTCAATTCAAACTAGAGTATCCCAACTATGTCGGGATCCACCAACAATCCTGTGCTATCTCAAGCTTCCCACTCCAACTTTATTAATGTTAGGAAAAAGATAATTACAATGTACGAAAACCTGATGCAGTGATGCCAGAAAAAAGCAGCAGCAAAATCTGAATTAAAAGTTGTCAAAAAGGTAAAACTCTAATGGAATGAGAAGCGATCTAGTCTGAGGACTATTAGCCCAGACATGCCCCGTTAAAAACCTTGGATGATAAAACCCAATGGCGAAAACCCATCCAATGAAAAAGAGTGCATGATTTCTCTATCCTAACGGCTGACTTTGAAGACTCCGAACCCTGTCCATTGGAAACAACACCTTATCAAGCACGCTTGAACTAGAAACAGAGCCCTTGCATATCTCTTCTAGATATCAAATCCGAGCACATATGCGGAGAAGAGGACCAGTTTCTTTGATGCATTATTGCAAAAATGTATCCAATTCCCTTTGTAACTGATCTTTGTTTTCAGGAGAGGGCTCATGACCATTACAATGGCATGACCAAGGAGCAGTTCAAGAAGATGCAAGAATTTATAGCTGGTCGCAGCTCAAAAAAACCTTCTTCGAAGTTGTTGTAGAATCAATGTCGGGTAATCTTTTGCCCTTCAGTTGTACAAAATAAACATGTTTTGGCAGCCAAAACCCGGTGGTGCTAAATGTGTTCCTGTGGACTTTGTTAATCAATAGAAGTGAACAGGACACAACTGTCATGCCGTTCCTTTTTCCTAAATTAATAAAAAATTCCCAAGTTGTTATTCATGAAGTCAAATTTATTGTTTAAGTTGGATACGAAAATGAAAGTTAGATATATCCTTTGCTTTTGATTATTAAATCATCATTTGAACGGCACCAAGTCTAAACTGTGGAAAGCAACGCTGCATGCTGAAAAGAAAAGGTGACAGAGAGGGAGCGTTTCTACTTCCTTTTTTGGTCTCCTCTTGTATGTACTTTTAAGTCTTATCGTGAGCCTGGGATCTTTTTCAGAACAATACCAAAAAACGTATACAAGTGCGGTATGTAGGAAAGCTCCAAGCTCTTGACAGAGCCTTAGTGGAATGAACTATAAGGGGTGGGAATATCTCCTTTCATTCTGATTGAGGAAGTGGAAAGAGCAAAGTATAGAGGGTCTTCTCTAGAACTGTCTTGAGTGAAAAAGTGACAACTGTGATACAAGAAACTTGTCTTTTTGATGCTTTTTTAACAGTTATGATGATTCTTGTGATTCTACTGGCGTGGTGATTATAATAGCTTTGACCATGATTGTGGTGATTGGGTTCCTTACCTAGGCAATTAAGTATGTATATGGTGATTTTGGTTAGTTAATAAAAGGAAAACTCTTTCATCCCTGTCGGGCTACTTCTGTGTCCACTTGGTGGGGCCCACCCTATGTGAGGGGAAGGGCAGTAGCCCCATCGGGCTTAATAGAAGTGCTCTCAATGAAATGACTCAACTGTTTATTTGCTTGTTTAGTCAAGGTTATAGAATAACAAGCTATTTTTGTTGTTGTCGGGAAAGTGACATTTAGTTATATCATTGTCTAGTACATAGCTTATTGTGATCAAATTGTCTAGGTGAAGGCATGAAACTACTTCATGAGCTGTTCCATCGTTCTTTCTCATGTTATGCTGTCAAGAGCCAATTAAACAGCTTTGGCAAGACTTGGAGGAAACGATATATCAATCCACGCCTACATTTATACTGGGAAGTCACCCCTTTAGCTTGTGCGTGGAAACAAGAACATTCAATGCTTCCCTGATTAAGCTTGTTTTGAGGCTCTGTTGCTGAAGCTCTTGCTCTAGGAACGACTTTCTCATAAACTTCTCTACTTGACTCGGTGTTTTGCAGAACTTCCCCTCATTTTCCTGAGAAAGAGCTCATACATGTAAATGGCTCATTTAAGAGTTTGTTGTTCTACTTCTTACAAGATCAAAAAGTTGATCAATTCTATGTGCTTTTGTAATTTGATATGCATGTTTTGTAATTAGTTCTTACCGATTGACTACTTTTTTGTTATGTATGCTAGGTCTGATTGTGAGTCTAAAGCAGTTGACGATTGCAAGTCTAAAGCAGTCGAGGAAATTGTCAAAGACATTCTAAAAAAGTTGGATGACATGTCGTCTAAAGATGATTTCAAAGATGTGGTTGGAATTGATAAAAAAAGTTTGAGAACATTGAACGGACGCTACATCTTAACTGGATAGAAGTTTGCATTATAGGCATTTGGGGCATGGGTGGTATAGGAAAAACAACCCTTGCTGAAGTCGTATTTAGTCGCTTTGCTTCTCAACTTGAAAGTTGTCGTTTTCTTCGAAATATCAAGTGGAAGCCACATAAACTTGATAAGTTTCAAGAGAAACTTTTCTGAGAATTGTTGAAGGAGAAAATAAAAAATGTCAATCAATTTGTAATGAATAGGCTTCAGCGTATGAAGGTACTTGTCGTTCTTGACGATGTAGATGACGTAGAACAATTAGAATATTTGGCTAGAGATCGCGATTGGTTTGGTCATGGGAGTAGATTCATCATAACAACTAGAGATAAGCAAGTGATGAAGAATATCAAAGCTGATGGAATATACGAGGTTGATGAATTGAATTCTCATGAAGCTGTTCAACTATTTTCTGCAAAAGCATTTAAAGGAGACTCTCCCTCACCAGTTTATGTAGAAATGTCAAAAAATTTGGTCAATAGAGATGCTAAAGGCCTACCTTTAGCGCTTAAAGCTTTGGGCTGCCATCTTTATTCCAGGAGCATAGAAAAATGGGAAAAAGAAATGCAAAAGTTGGAAAAATAAATAAGATATAGGAAAGATGTGCCATTGGAGAATCATTGATGATCCCATGTGAGTAAACAAAGGAATTGAAGGAATTAGGTGGTGTCAGCAAAATCATGGTAGACAAATTGCATTTGATTTATTAAAGCCAAAGAGAATGTAAGGTAACGAAGTAAAGGTTCAATATATATACTACATATTTAAGTTATCAACATATAAATAATATGCCCATGTTAAACTATCACAAAATTGATGAAAGACAATCATAACATTTATATATAATAAATTGGAGGTAAAAACGTAAATGAAGAATGAAACAGAATATAAGTAAACATATACATACATATATATTGTAGAGCAAGACGGGTAAAAAATTTATAAAAATTGATCACCAAAATTGGAAATGTAATAACAAATCACAATAATTACTTAATAGCACAACATGCTCTTAATTGAGGCTTGAACCTTCACGCTATAATTGAAACCACATTGTAAAATTTATTAGTTAATAACAACAATAACAATGACAATAATAAAGGGCTCATGATAATAATTCAAAAAAATTATTCATTTATGCACTTTGTGACAACAATTTACAATTAGAAATTTCCGGGCTTTACATGGAAAATGTCAATCAATTTGTAAAGAATAGGCTTGAGCGTACGAAGGTGCTTATTGTCGTTGATGACGTGGATCAATTAGAATATTTGGCTAGAGATTGCCGTTGGTATGGTCATGGGAGTAGAATCATTATAACAACTAGGGACAAGCAATTGTTGAATAATATTAAAGCCGATGGAATATGTGAGGTTGATGAGTTAAATTTCAGTGAATCTCTTCAGCTATTTTATACCAAGGCGTTTATAGGAAACTCCCCATCACAAGTGTATGAAGAAATGTCAAAAAGTGCGGTCACAAAATATGCCATGGCCCTTAAAGTTTTGGGTTGTCACCTATACTCCAAGAGCATTGAAGAATGGGCAAGTGAATTAAAGAAGTTTGAAAATATTCCCCACAACAAAGTTCAGAATGTGTTGAAAATAAGTTACGATGAGAAAAATCTATTTCTCGATCTTGCGTTTTTCTTTAGCGACACAGAACAAGGCGTTGCGAAAAGAATACTTGATAGTTGTCACGTGTCTATGGGGATTAGGGTTCTCATTGGCCCTTCCAACAAGTTATCAATGCATGATTTGGCAGAAGACATGGGTAATGAAATTGTTCGTCAACAATTACCTGATGAGCCTGGAAAGCACAGTAGGCTATGTATGGTAATATCAGTAGGACAAAGCTACATTAATGTATGAAAATATTAATTGCAGCAAGTTTAGTATAGATTGGTACTGCCTTGTTACACTCACACGTAGCTCCCTAGAAAATGCAATTTGTGCTTTTTTTAGGACGCCGAATATAATGGTTAAATGGTTGCTCACAACGCATGCCACATTCATTGTATGGCATGACATGCTCTTAAAATATGGTATGACATGCTCTTATTAGTTATTTATTTATATATGTGATTTTTAACTTCAACATTTGAGAGACATATTCACATTGATTTGGTATATAATAGGTGACCCAATCATATGACAAATATATATATATATATATATATATATTGATCAGAGTACGCACCAAGAAATCAAAACCACACTCACACGAACAACTCGAGTAACGTACACTGACTGTGAACAATGAATTTTATTGAGCAATTCATTATCAATGCAAGGAAGACATAAAAGCTTTGTACATTCTGTGAACAATGAATTTTATTGTGAACAATGAATTTTATTGAGAGACAAATCTTTGAGAACATTACAAAAGTTTATTCTAAATCACAATCTCTCGCTCTTCTCTCTATTCTTTCTGTTCTTCCTTTCTATTCACTCTTTCTCGACATTCTGTTAATTCTGTTACAACAGAAACCTTTTACACATCACTACAACCAATCAGGTTACTCACAGTTAACCGACTTCCCTATTGACACTCTAATTGGACCCTGTCTTTATCTGGGCCACTTTTGGCCCTTAATAATGAACCACTGTATTACTAACAATCTCCACCTTGGTTCCATATTAGGCCATACAAATATCCCAGGTCACAGTGTAATATCTTCAAGCTTCAGTATCTTTAAACAATGCTGAAACTTGCTTCCTGACAATGCTTTAGTTAGCATGTTTGTTGGATTGTGTTCAGTTGATATCTTTTGCGCAGTTACCCTTCCTACTGACACAATATCCCTGATGAAGTGATACTTCATATCCACATCCTTAGTTCTTTCATGGTAAACCTGATTTTTGGTCAAGCAAATAGCACTTTGATTATTACAATATACTATTACAGCATTTAAGTTTTCTAAATAAGTAATTCAGAAACAAGCCTATTAAGCCATAGAGCTTATTTGACTGCCTCAGTTGTTGCAATGTACTCAACTTCTATGGAAGATAAAGCTACAACAGGTTACAAATTTGCTTTCTAACTCACTGCATTACCAAAGACCTTAAACACATAGCCAGTTATTGATTTTCGAGTGTCAATACTCCTAACAAAATCAGAATCTACATAGCCTACTACTACTTTTTTATTTGTTGGCATCTTAGTATATTTTAACCCAAGATTAACAGTACTTGAAAGATACCTCAATACCCACTTTACTGCCTCCCAGTGTTGCTTACCAGGATTTGCCATAAACCTGCTAATTACACTTAGAGAATGAGCCAAATCTGGTCTGCTGCACACCATAGCATACATTATGCTACCTACAGCACTTGAGTATGGAACTTTCTTTGTATAACGCCTTTCAATACCATCTACAGGGGCTTGATCCATGCTTAGCTTGAAATGTTGTGCAAGAGGAGCAAAAATTGCCTTAACTTTGTCCATTTTAAACTTAGCTAGCACTTTTTTGATATAAGTTTTTTGAGACAAATGCATTTCACCAATTTCTTTCTTCCTAAGCATCTCTATTCCAAGAATTTTCTTGGCTGAGCCAAGATCTTTCATCTCAAACTCTTGTTTTAATAGATTCTTAATCTCATTAACAACATTTAAGCTCTCACCAGCTATTAACATATCATCCACATACAATAGCAAGTACATTGGTTTGGATTCTTCATGATTCTTAAAATAAACATAAGAATCATATCTACTCCTACTAAAACCAATTGTCAGCATATACTCATCAAACCGTTTATACCACATTCTGGGAGCTTGCTTTAAGCCATAAAGTGATCTCTTAAGAAGACATGCTTGATTTTCATTACTTTTAGCAACAAAGCCATCAGGTTGTCTCATGTAAATAGTTTCTTCTAGTTCTCCATGTAGGAAGGCTGTTTTAACATCTATTTGTTCCAGAAACATATTATAATTGTAATGCCCCCTTACGGACGTTACAATAATCGTTACTTTCATCTTTGTTATCATAATTTATAAGATAAACTATTTAAATTTAAATACAACTTGATAATCATATCCCAAGATCCATGCATACAAATTTTTTTAAAAAAAATATTTCAAATATTTCAAATCCTTTTTTTTCATAGTTTATCAATGTCAAATTAACAAAACCATAATTCAAATAAAATTTTAAAACAAAGTTTAAAATCTGTTTAAACAGTTCGGTAGATCGAACTTCTGCAAAATCAAAATAAATATAAAACAAGTCTTTTTACTTAACAGTGCTAAAATTTAAGCATTTAAAGAAATAAAAACATAGTTCAAAAAAAAAAATTCTTTCTTGGCGTTCTTCCGTTTCCAATCCATCGTTCATAGCGCACATGCTCGTCCTCGCCCTCCATCTATTCCATAGTCCTCTTACCTTTATCTACAACATGATTATAAACTAAGTAAGCAAAAGCTTAGTAAGTATACTTTCCTATTTCGTAACATAAAGCATTTCATGAACATCTTTATAAAACATCATAATCATAATCATCGTTAACATAATAGTACACTTGGCATAGTTTCATATAGAACATATCTTTTATTATCATTATCCATATTAAAAACTTCATTCATTTATCTTTAGGGCCCAAGTGTTGAATCATAAACATAAACATCGTAGGCGCGCTGTCATGAGAGGAGTGGGGTAGCTAATACCAAACCAAACATGACAAGTCTAACCTTTGGTACATCATAAACATAAATATAAACATACAGTGTGCAACTCTTAATTAAGTGATATATATATATATATATATATATATATACTTTTAACGTGCCTCATCATTAAGTAAACAAAAGCTTAATAAGTATACTTTCCTATTTCGCAACATAAAACATTTTATGAACATCTTTATGAAACATCATAATCATAATCATTGTTAACATAATAGTGTACTTGGCATAGTTTCATATAGAACATATCTTTTATTATCATTATCCATATTAAAAACTTTATTCATTTATCTTTAGGGCCCAAGTGTTGAATCATAAACATAAATATCGTAGGCATGTCGTCATGAGAGGAGTGGGGTAGCTAATACCAAACCAAACATGACAAGTCCAACTTTTGGGACATCATAAACATAAATATAAACATACAGTGTGCAACACTTAATTAAGTGATATATATATATATATATACACTTTTAACATACCTCATCATTGAAACATTCGTTAAACTTTCTTGTTGCAACAAGAGTTTTCATGAGAAAACAACATGTAAAAACAAACTTAAAAATTATCATAAAATATATTCTCAAAACTTTTTCATAAACTTTTATCATGTTGCAGGTGAGAATATACTTACTTGTCTTGCTTGCTTACTAAACCTTAACTTGGGTGACATTGCTGCTGTTCTCGGTGTGCTCATCTTTTGGAGTGTTCATGTCTGTAATGACCCGAAAAATTCAAACGTTAATAGCTATGATTAATTGAGGGTTTTTCCCTCATAACTTAGCTAAGTACTTAAGAAAGTACAAGTTTAGTATTTATTAACGCGCTTATTTAAAGGTCTTAATAGCCGTAAGACCTTAGAAATAATTAATGTTGTGAATGCACAAAATTATGTGCTTTATTTATGTAACATGTAATAATGTAATGTTATGATAGTACATTAAAATAATTAAAAATAATTATTTAATGTGCTAAACCAAGAATTCATGATTTATTAATTTATACATGAGCCAAAAAGATTATGTTATTGGCAAAAGTAGAATTTCCACTTTACTAGGATTATGTGGAAATTCCCATGTGATATCAGTCAGTAAAAGAAACCTAGATCAATACTGATCATGAGCTCTATACCATAAATTCAAAATGGTGAGCACCAAGTTCAAGAATGCAAGAATTTCAATGTTTTGAATGTGTATAGTTAATTATTATACACATTAATAATTATGAAAAGTTTACTATTATTGTTGTAATGACAATAATAATAATGACAATTGTCGTAGTAATAAGAAGAAGAAGAAGAGCATTGATGGTGTCCATAAACACTGATCTATTGGTAAGATGTGGACCCATAAAT
>CAMOHE010047054.1:1696-94950 GCA_946598075.1 Artocarpus hirsutus
GCAGAGAAGATTGAGAACTCAGAAGTGCAGTTGATCTATACTCCCACTCGAGAGCAACTTGCAGACATTTTGACAAAGGCTCTACAAGGTCCTAACTTTGAGGAACTATGTAACAAGTTGGGCATGTATAATATGTACAACCCAACTTGAGGGGGAGTGTTGAATTTCCCTCAAAATTACCATATTTAGAATTTATTTTATGGTTATCTATGTGAGGGAATTAAGGGATTAGAGAATCCCGTCTTTCCTATTTGGATTCCCTGAGTTTAGGAGGATATTTTCCTTACTTATTTTTAGGGATTTTGTTAACTATATTTAGTTATAATTTTTGTATATTAGGATGTAATATTCTACCAGAATAATGAGAAGAATTCAACTATTCTTCCTCAAATTCTTCAATATCAAAGACTTGTGGGAAGACTAATCTATTTATCACATACAAGACCTGATATCGCCTATGCAGTTAATGTGGTGAGCCAATTTATGCACAATCCAAAAGAAGTACACCTTCGAGCGGTATACAAGATTCTACAATATCTGAAGTATAGTCCAGGTCGGGGTTTAATGTTCAAAAAGGGATCAGTCATGAATTTAGAAGTGTACATAGATTCGGACTATGCAAGTTCAGTCTCATATAGAAGATCAACCTCAGGTTATTATGCCTTCCTAGGAGGGAATCTGGTTACATGGAGGAGCAAAAAACAACCAGTAGTTGCAAGGTCAAGTGCAGAAGCTGAATTTCGTGCCATGGCCCTGGGAATATGTGAGTTATTATGGTTGGAAATAATCCTAAGGGATCTTGGAGTTTCAGTTGAGAAGCCAATGAAGTTATACTGTGATAACAAGTCAGCCATCAACATTGCACATAATCCGGTACAACATGATCGCACCAAGCATTTAGAAGTTGATCGACACTTCATAAAGGAAAAACTAGACAATGGACTTATTTGTACACCATATATCTCAACAGAAGGACAATTGGCTGATGTGTTGACTAAAGGGTTATGTAACCCTAAGTTCGAGAGAATTGTTTGTAAGCTGGGGATGGAAAATATTTATTCCCTAGCTTGAGGGGGAGTGTCGGAAATTATGCTCAATTTATGTTAATATTTTAGGAGAGTATTAGCTGTGTAACTTGGTACTGATTTTAGGCAGATTAGGTGCTCTATTAACAGAAGGTTGACCTAGAATTTGTCTCTAATTTAGGCTAGGATCATTTTACTTTAATTACCTGCAATTTTACTCTCTTTTTTGTGTATTCAGCCTATAAAGATCAGGCTTCTCTGTATTGTTAGAGTGTGAAATACAAAATATTTTTTCCAATTTCTGTGATAGTGACTTTCAGGAGTTTCAAGTTGTTTGGGTTGGTTTAGAGTTTATGAATTTAAAGTATACGAGGTCATGCTAGTAGTGGTTTCATGGGGAATCAATGTGAGAGTTTCTAGGGACTAATGTAAAGGTCCTGAGATCCATTTTCTGAATATTTGCTAGAATGTCAGTTTGTCAATTTCAATTGAAGAGACTTTTTAGTTCTTTCTTTCTTTTTTCAATCATTCCCTAGGCTACAATGGCATTTGGAGTTGTGTTACAGTTTTTCTTTGCATCATTCTTATACCATGTTTACCATGCTATTAGAACAATAACAAACCAGATATGTCAATGAAAATTGCAGAACTTTCACTAAGTTTGGAGCATTCTCTAATATCGAAACATTACAGAGCATAATAGCTACTAATTGTTCTACTTACTTGAAGCCAATCAGCAACAGCTCCCACATTTGGCATGGTTGCACTCATTCCCACAATTTGCAGACCATGAGCAGAGTCAGCTCTACCACTGCTCATACCTGAACTTTCACCACTACTTTCTTCAGAGTTGCCTTCACCAGAAGCATAACGAAGTTTTGTCAGCATGAGCTCCAAAAGATAACCCCTACTTGGATCACCCACCTGTTAACAATTACAAGCAGATAAAACCATATGAAGAAATCCAGGTCAAAAAACATGAAAAGGAATTCAAAGACGAAAGAACTCTAACCATATGCATGCAGCAGCTTATTCTTTATTGACATTTAACCACACTAAAGATTAGACAAGATTAAAAGTACCATGTGCAGTTCATCAATCACAATAATTCCAACTTCTGACAAACGACCTTCTTCCAGCAATCTGTTTATCAAAGAGTTTGCCTTTTCTATCGTGCAAACAGCTACGGAAGTATCTTTAGGAAGCATTCCACCACCTTGGGTTCCATAATAACTTCGAACATTCTTACCAAGTGGTTCAAGAAGAACCTCCAGATGTTCTGCCTGCACCAAGAGTACAGGTTCAAAAAGTTATAACAAGTTATAGTAACAAAAGTTGTAAACTGATAAACGTCAGGAAACAAACAATATATCACCTTTTCAGCACAAATTGATACATATGGAAGCACAAGCAGTGCCATTTTTCCAAATGACAAGATCCGCCGTAACATTAGAATTTCAGCAACAAAACTTTTACCTGCACTGTTGGAGGAACAAGATTTGACAACACAGGAAATACCATAGTACTCATCAAAATACAAGACTTTTAAGCAAAACCTTTTTTCTTTTGCTGGTTTTTTCTTAATGAATAAAGTTTTCAACTACTCAAAAGTGACATAAATAGTTTCACTACGAACTTTTGTCCCTTTTAATTTGAAACGTTCACATAACTCTTCAAAGTTTGCATTTTATTCCCTTGTTCTTCTCCAGCCAATTTTTCAAATAATTTACATGATTGCCTCAAAAACAAAGGTCAATGTTATGACCATTTGACTTTTTAACAACCAGATATTAAATTCCTTGAGAATGGATCATGGGCAACGCTCACAAGAATAATTCCTACATGGATCTGAGAATGGGATAGCATAGGTAGAATCAGTTAAAAGAGGAATATGGGGATTCCTACTAAAGCATTTAACAAAACACGTTGAATAACTAACTATCCTGCAAAGGCATCGCAAAACACATTTGAAATAAAATTTATGTCGAATGCCAATTACAGACCTTGTCGATGCACAATATACAAGATTTCTCCTCTGCAACACACCATCCACCCGAAGGCAGTCAACCTGACCAAGGTAGTATATATAATTACCATGCTTTCAACGACTACTTTTGCTAGAGACATATTTACTGATTTCAGAAGAAAGGTCTCAACAACATCAAAACTGCTTCAAGATATTGTGAACGTTGAGCATTTAAAGCAAACAGCCAGATGAGTTGGAACCTCATGGAACAACAACAACAAGAATAAAAGTAAAAATGAAAATAAATCAGTCGTAGTGCCATTCCGTATTGTTAGTAGTACCTGCCAAGGATACAGTTTTGAAATTCCTTTCTTTCGGTATATGTTACATATTTCAGATGGAAGCCAACTATTCAAATCTAGCCAATCTTTATTAGGCATAACACTTGAGGGAGTAGCTTCGCCAGATTCACAGTTACCGCTTGAAATCGTGATTCCATCAATTGGAAAATCATATTTTATGCTGTCATTATCCCTGCCCACTAAATTCACCTTCCTTTTACTCACTGCAGTAACAGAAAGAGTCTCTTCTTCTCCAAAAATTGCTTTATTTTTCTCAGACTTTCTGTAATGGTTTATACTACTACTGTTTCTTGGACTATTAACAATTGGACCAGATTCAGATGGAATGCCGCCTCCACAAGTAATGCTCTTTAGATCACCTGCAACACCATGATGTACAATACTTCCACCCAAATTTTTGTCCTCGGATGAGAAATCAAAATGCTTAACAGGAATGGGAGACTTTTCTTCTTTTGAATCCTCATGCCTTCTAAGTAACCCTCCAAAAGAAGCAAACGTAGCCATACTTTTGCCTTCGTTTATTGTTTCCATAAGCTTTCCGTCACAGTCTTCAATTCTCAAATTGCATGTATTCTTTTTATGACATTTGCTCTCAGCAGCGTCCATCTCTTCAGCAGCTTTAGTAAATAAATTAACCATAGGATCACACAAACCATCAGCAAGTTGGAAAGCCTCATGCCAGAAAGCTTCACCTGGTGAAAATATGGAACTTCCACGTCCTGACTTAGGGGTTTCATGCCAAGAAATTTTGCCATTCAAAGAACCAGGTGTACTACATTCAATTATGTCGAGAGATAATTTGGATGTTTTATTACATTGCTTCAAGGTTGGCTGAAGTGCAATAGGATCTTTATCAATAGTAACCTAACCATCAAAAAAAATTTTAGTAAAAAGAGCATAATTATATATACTTCTTATTAAAGCCAATAAATGAGGATAAAAAAATTTTATCACCCTCTATGAAAACTGCAAAATATACCTCAGCTTTACAAACAATGGTAGACTGCAGGTCTTCAGAATCATAGTTATAGCAAGTGTTTTTGCCATTTAAGTGTGACTGATTGGCAAAACGCTTTTTCTTAGATGTTTCCAGCAATAAAGGACTTGCTTGTCTCTTATGGTCATTCACTTTCAACTCTGAGGGCAAATGCACATTTGGCTCAATTTCACTGAATAAAAAATAAATAAAAAATTAGCACAGGAGAGCACTTGTTTTCAAAACACTCCCTACATTATCCCAGAGGAAATCATCAGAAAAGTAATAATAAATAGAGAAAAGATATGAATACTGGCAATCCAAGAATCTGAAAAGCAAACATGCGTTTCTGGGGTGTCTAAAACTAGGGTACAGTACCTACAATACAAAGACAAAAAGTCGGCTGCAAACTTCTTTATTTCCGAGTTTTCTGCCCCTTGCACCAAATCTGAGTTACCTTTTCCAGAACCTCCAACTGCATTGCTAGCCACTTGAGGTAATCCTTCAAAATCAAATGTTCCCTTCTGAGTTGCATCAAGTGTTTTGGCAGCTTGAGATTGAGACGACTGCTTACATTCATCATTTATGCAATCATCAATCTCTAATGACAAACTTCTTTTTACTGGATCTTGTCGAGCGGTGCACAAAGGCTTATTTGTGGTATTATCGTCCTGCAAAGCCACCAGGTAATTGTCCAAAGTACCTTTGCCACTAGGGGACCTGTCTACCATAGTTTTCACGTCCTTTTCATTTCTCCTGGGCTTCAAACTAGGTGAAAGAGCATTCCTTTTCTTGGAAGTGAAAAACTGCACACGTTGCCCAAATATAACAAGCAACTTAATTTCTGTAAGTTGTTTTCCACTAGAATAAACCAAATTAGAGACTCCTTGTCACAAAGATGAATTATTGCCCGCGTGTTTGATATAAGGGTGCAAAATAGCGGAAGAATAAAATCAACACTGAATCTTAATACTTGCTAATCTAATCTAGTCCAACATTAATAAAAATTCAACCTTGTTTGTTTAATCATTTTTCTACGCTACAAAACTCAAGAATAAGATGTTTCTCTGAAATTTTGAAGCAGACAGAAATCAAAATCTTGCCGCGTTTCATTTCCAATCAGAAGAACCAGGAACAAATTCTAAAACAAAGAAATAAAACAAAAACGCACAGCAGCAGCAACAACAACAACAACAACAACAACAAAAGTGCACCATAATTCACCGGCGACCATAATTAAATAATTCGGTTCGTCCACCAGAATTCCAAAGGAGGAAAGAAACTGAAAGATTCAAACAGAGAATATCTAGGGTTTTAGGATAATGGCAAAGAAATAAAGGCGAACCTGATCGACGCGCGACCGGAGAGAATCGGACGCCATGACTGACGAAGGATGTTTTGTTTTCACGCTCTACCACTCTCTTTCTCTCTCTTCCTCCCCTCTGTCTCCCTCTCTCACTCCTCTTTCGGCATGAGCGCTCTGAAGAGTGATTTGAAATGGACTTTGGAGAAGAGAAACTTTGAAATCTACCGGACACCGCCACCGCGCCAATCTCATATCTTTGCACTCCCACTCCTTACCACCGCACTTTCAAATTTTGGGAGCTTTGTTCGTTTTGCAACCATGCCCTCTCTTGTTCGATATTTTAATATGCGCCCTGTTTATTAGAGAGCGTTTGCAACGTCTTTTTTTCGTTATAAAGCGTAAAATTATTTTAATTTTCTTAGCTAATTTTTTAAAAAAAATTACATTAACGTCATTTTATATTTACCAATATCATAATGATATTCTCTTGACTGAACTTAACGATACTATTTCGGCCATTGGAATTTCACAAGGATTAGTTTTGTTTTGTTATGTTGTTGTTTTTGTTGTGTTGTACTATTGCTATAATATTTTGTAAACTATAAGCAAGTAGGTATTTGGTAATTTTTTTAATGTTGCTACAAAAATCAATAGTAGAATTACAAATGTTTATTAAACTTTGTTCAAACTTGTCGTGGAGATGTATAACGACAACAATACGAACTTTACTAAGCATATTTATAGTTTTAGTTTTAAATTTTAATTTTAATATTAACATACATGATGTTAAGGTATAATTTGATCATGCCCAAATCATTAAGCAAAGGCCCAACATGGGAGGTCCAAGTTGCGATTAGAATGAATCGAGCCTAATAGGAGTGGTCAATTTGGGCCAAACTGTTTCTATTAGGATCGCTAACCCATTGTTCATTCGACTAACAACATTGATTCGTTCAACATCTTTGATTCGATTGGAATCTCTACTCAGCTCACTTATGATGGATTCACACGTTGTCCACTATTGCTGATCTTTTAAGTTTGGTTCATTAGGGTCGACATTATTGATTTGAGTTTGGCAGTTGAAAAGGGATATCCATTAAACCACGATGAGGAAGAAGACATTGTGGCCTAATATTTACGTCTTATCAAAGATCGACACGTATCCTACTACTACAAGGTTAACAAGACCCACTTTTTCCATCAGATTGAAGCCCGTAATCACTCTAGGACCTTCTAAAAATAGAGGAAGAAGCCCTTAACCAAAGGATCTGAAGGCTCACATCTTTATAGACTTCTTATAATTACTTTCAGATTTATTTGTTGGAAAACGACACGTAACGAAATTTTAAAAATTTTTAAGTCAAAGTCTTTTCCAGATAATAAGTTTAACATTCTAAGTACATAAATTAATAAAAAATTTTACGTAACTCCTTGATAGACCAAAAACTGCAGTATCTACAACTAGACAGGAACGTCCTAGAAGAGCCTCAACCAACTGACCTTCCTTGCTATTCTTTTTCCACGATTGAAATACGGGTCATCACACGTAGTACAGTTTTTTCGTTGGTGATTTCTCCTTCCAACCACTTGAAAAAGACCAAGAGCTAAGGTTCCAGACGTTAAACAATAACCCTTTGGGAGTTTCAAAGTTTTTCTCACTAGAATACTCTCTCTATATTTCTCAAATGATCTAAGAAACAATAATAAATTGTTTCCTTTATATATTGGTCAAATTTGGGGTTGATCTTTATCAGATTAGGCTTCAAAATTCGAGTCTGAATCAACTTCTGATTAAAAAAGCGTCAAAAACGCATATCAGGATTATCGCAAGGTCGGCATGCCGAACTCGTGCACGGTACCGAACTAGCGACATCGGCTTGTCGAACTCAACAACCGGCCTGCCGACTGAGCAACAATTTAGAAATCTCAAAATATCTTATTTTACATGAGAATCTTAGACAGAGTCTCAGTTTTAATTCAAATAACGCAATAGAGAAGCTATTTGATTGAAACAGTTATCTATAATCTATATCAAATAAATTATTATCCAAATAATTCAACATATTTATCTTGAATTAATTCATGAAATTTATTCAACTAATAAATCAACATGAATTATTAAATCAAATCTATCGAATTTCAGTCAATCTAATAATTAACATAACTCACCAATATGTAAGAAAAACATGTCGTATTGTTACATGAATTATTATGAGCTAGCAAAAATGACCTGATGAACATATATAGATAAACTTCGTATAATTATAAAATAACATATCTTAGATACATATATTTTATAATTATCAACTCTAACGCTATTCTATTAAAAATTTACAACTGCACTATTAAACTATATAAAGTAACAAAGCTTCAATAACCTAATCATCCATGACATATCATAATGTATGACATTCTCATAGAATATTTATAATCGACTTAAGGATAAATTCTGTTTTACCTTCCCGATTATTTTTATCTTATGTTCCATTAGCTCACCATTGGAATACTTGCTATCTATAAATAGTATACCATTCGGTTACACCTATGTATCCAAATGGTTAAGTGCTCCAGTTTTTCAATTACAGGATAATACCTATAAGAGAATATTATTAACTCTAAAAGAGAGCTATGGATTCCATATCTATGAATAAAGAGTATATGTCAATCTAGAGTTATGTCTACAATGTTCCACTTTATGTACCTTCATCTAAGTTAGGATGTCACCCTTTTGGTACACCAAAAGACAAAAGTCAAGAATACAAGCTCATTAGTTCATTTTAGGATTAAGATGCAACACATATGATTGTTTAAAGTGAATTAATTTAAACAAACATAATTATTAATCAAATCAATTTAACTTTTTGTCCTAATCCAATATATCGTCACCTATGAAAATATATCAATATTTCTACTTGTGGAGTCCCACTCCGATGATCAAGACAAGTCATCTCTCATTAGGGATGTAAACAACACAACAATCTTAATATGAATAAAGCGCTCAACTTTATTCCCTCGATTACAGATCTTATCATTTAGACTATCATCTTTAAGATTATTGTCTTCCATATAATCTATCAATCATATGCATATCTTAAAGGTTTAGATTAACAGTCTCAGACTTTTGTTTGCTTATTATATATTCAATATTAATGAACATAAAGATGACAACATTTGATATATAAAAATAATAAACTCTTTATTGATTACATGTCTCCAAAAATTTATTATATCATGTAATCCTTAAGACACCTAGTCTAACATTATTTCCTTTTAAGCATACACAATCTTGTATCTCGTATTCATTTCATCATATAGTGAAGAACAGTGGACGAAGCTCTAATTAAAACATGAACCACTCTAAATCTAGCATATGGTATCTTTATTTTTGTAGCATTTTCTTATCATTTAATGCTTTTGATATATTTTTGTTTTGATTATAATACTAATCCATTTTTCACAAGTTTGCTAAGACCTGATAACAGCTATTTGAAGGCCCAAACCTTTAAAATCCAATAACTACTTCAATTTTGATCTATTTGTATTAAATTATAGATCCAACGTCTATACATAATATTTGTACATTAATTACTATAAAAATACAAATTTTATTTTTATAATTTTATATATTTTTAGAAATTAATAATCACTATAAAAAGAGGGTACAACAATATTTAAAAAATACAATATAAATAAATTCTAAATTTCTTATAATGATGTTATTTTAAGTTGTCATGGAAGAAAATGAATAAATTGCGAATTACGTATTAGAGGAGTGCCAAATGCATATCTTTTTTCAAACTCTTTTATAAGAGCAGTTAGAGCTAAAAACGTTAGTTTGAAAACTGTAGCGTGTCAGAGCTTTACATTATAATTTTTTTCCTTTTTACTGTAGCTGTTGAGTATAAATAGATCTATAATTAAATCAAAATGAATTAAAACGAGATGTATAAGTAAATTGAGAATCATTGGACCCTCAAATCTCGGTTTTGAGGTCCTAGCGAACTCAAAAACAATGTTAGACTATTGATAATGAAAAAAAAATATTAGGATGTGGAAAAAAAAAACTGTTAGGATTGGTGTCATAAAAAATAAATACTTTGATTGTATTTATGACATTTTTGGTGAAATAAATAATAATGCGAATATATTATGCATTAATAATGATCCTCATATTACTTTCATAATAATGATTGTATATTAGCAAAAATGTAATCCATAATTATTAGAACCAAATCTTGGAATTGGGCATACATGGAGTTTGTATGTAGAAAAATCTAATTTAGTATAGTCTGCAATCTATTGATAAAGTTGGGCACTTTATACATGACAAGATTGTAATAGGGATCTACGTCCAATTGGGGAGGTGGCCTATCTTGCCTGTTGGAGTAGATTGACTCCATGGAAACACATTGGTATGGTAAACCTAATGGTGGTTGCACACTGAACCGGGCTTAAAGTTAAATTGATTTGATAATAATTCTATTAAACTTTAATCAATTCTTTTTTATAATCATTTATGTGTCATCTTAATCCTGAAGTGGATTCACGACTCTATATTTGTAGCTTGTTTCTCTTGATATGCCAAAGGCAGGAGGTTCAATGAATGAAGGCTCCATTATTGATATATTGGAAATGCCACCTATATTTGATGAGAGCATAATCCACAAATATAAAATCCATAGCTTTCAAATAATCAGAAGGTAAAACGAAACTAAGTCCTTCATCCAATTGTAGGTAACCTATGGGATACACATAATATGAGAGGTCATGCACAAGACTTATATTTCAAAAGTTTTGTAGTACGATATATTATCAATAGTGCAACTTTTGGTCTATAGTGAAGAGACACTAAAGTTAATAATTAAATAGATAATTAATTAAGGATTAATTTATATGTTATTATTAGAGCTTGATAATATATGTCCATTGAGTCCTAATGCTAGCTCACTGATTCTTTTATGACAGATCGAACAAACATAGATTACCACGGGTAAGACAAAAGTATATGCGAGTCAGACCATCGTGCCTGATGGGATGCGTAGGCCTCAGTCCAAGATCAGACTGATAGTAGGCACAAGGCTCACTGTGATAGACGCCAATGTATGCTTTTTTTGAAAGAATTAATTATTTAATTAGTTATGGAAAATAATTATTCAGATTAATAAATGAGATTTTACATAATTAATTATTTAAATTTGTATTTGAATAATTAATTTAAATGCTAGTTGAATTTGAATTATGAATAATAGATAATTATTCACAATTATTTAAATTAAATTTTTATTTTAAATAATGAAATTCTAATTTAAATTGAATTGTTTGAATTGGAGCTATCCTAGATGATGTAGAGAATCACAAATCCCTATATTACGATTAGTTGAATTTTGGAGAAAATTATCTTAGTAGGTGGCACCAACATCAAGGGAAGGAGAGAGAAAATTCCTTTTTTTTTTTAAATTCTAGTAGACTCAAGACTCCTCCTACTATTTCTATAAATAGAGACGGGCTCTTTATTTATTCTTAGACTGCTATAGTGCAATTCAAAGAGTATAGCTTTCATCACTCTTCTTTAATGTTCGTATTTTCTCTAGCATATAGTTTAGTTTGAAGGAGCACAATTGTGATGCATAGTCTGAATGAATAGAATAATATTGCAGATCTAACGATGAAGATTCTTTCTTGAAGAATTTTTCAATCAGAAGCGATGATTCCGATCTCCAACTATAATGTTAAATTATATTTAATTTATTGTTTATATCATGAGTTAGGTTCCTGGTGATTAAATAAAAATATTTAAAATTCCACTGCAGCATTGAACTAATTTTTCCAACAAAATCAAATCAAAAAAGAGAACCTGAAAGTAAATGTAGTAAAAATAAAGATACCACATGCAGAATTTGTAGTGGTTCACTCTTTAAATAGATCTGCATCCATTGTTGTTTCTTTACTAAATGATAAACTTGATATAATTAAATGATTTTTTATTGGAAGCAAATAAACTAGCAAAAGTAAAGAATGAAAAGTATTTGCTGTAGAGTTTCAGATTAGTAGATAAGAATCTCAATGTCTTCAAATAGTATCCTCGCCTCCTATTTGTAGAGGCTACTAAATCGTAAATTTCAACTGGTGGAAGAAGTGGACCTTGTTAGTGGTTGTGGTAGTGGGACACACGTCAACTTTTCATCGGGTGCAAGTTTCGGGTTATGTTCCCATGATGTGCTATGCGAGTTAGTGGATCTTCTCCTGTCACTTTCGAGCCCAAATCCGATATGTCGATCCAAACAAGCTAAGAGTTGTAACGATCCGCTTAATCCTTAACCATCTTCAATTATCGAGCAAATCGAACAAAACCAAATCCATCAAACCAAAATAATGCCGAATAGTCTCTAATGAACTCGTTGAACCTTTCCAACAAACATCCCAATAAGTTTGATTGCATGCTACTGTTGAGTCAATTGAACACTCCTGATGAGCTCGACTTATTTGAATCACCTATTAAGCTGCACTATTGGGCCTTTGCTTTTTAATTTAGGCATGACTATATTATATCATAACACTGAGAGTTTTATATTATTTGTTGCTTCAAACTAAGATGCCAAAAAAAACATTAATAATAAGTCACTTTTCCAAATATATTTGCACAAATGTTACCTACTTTTTTAGCTCCCACCACGTTCACAAACACCTCATGCCCTGGTTATTTACATACCACCATACAATTCTCCCCAAATATGATAACAATATTATGTATATTAGTCTAACCATAACAACTTAAAAAGAACAATGAGAATATCAGGCTTTTCTTATTCTTCCTCTAAAATTTTGTGTAATGCTTTTAAAAAATAAAAAATAAAAAAACCAAATGTCTATTAAATACTTCAATACTATTTAATACTTAGGCATATATCTTAACATAAAGATATAAATACTTTCGATCAACGCCATACTAACAGAAAAAATTGGCTAATAATGATAATATTTGGTATTTTTTTGGTTAATTTTGAAAATATTTGTGCATATTTTTTTGAGAAACAAAGACGAACACAAAAACAAAAACAAAAACATTTTTTAATTTAGGCTGTTTGAGAACGCAGTACAAAAGTTATGGTTCAATCCAACTTTACTATAAGTATTTTCTTTTACAAAATTTAAATATCAAAACAATGTTGATTTATGCGTTTGATTTGAACTTATTCCCAAACAACCTAACATTTGACTAACTAGTGCTTTGAGAGCGAAAATGCGAGCATAAAATGGTAAGAATGATTTTGTTAAGAAAATGAGAAATGATTCAGAACTATTTTCTCATTTTTGTTTTTATTTTCTAAGGGGTATGACTCATTAGACATTTTTAGATGCATATCCAAACACGTTCTATAAAACAACCACAAAAAATACACATGGAATTTTTTAATAGTTTAAAAAGAAAATATTGCATAAAAAAATGAAGGTGAAAAAAACAAAATAATTTTGCCATTGTAAGGGCGTCAGCACTTTCTTATGTTGTTAGTGTCCCGTCCTCACTTGTGGCACTTGGGTTTAAGTACAAGAGATTGTCTTCTTTATTTTTTTGGTAACATCTTCCACTTTCCACTTACAAGTTTTTGAAGGCAAAATCAAGGTTTTTTTTTTTTTTTTCTTGAGAGAACAAAATCAAGGATTTTAAAATCATCTATTTTCATACAAAAAAAATTAAGCATCGCAATTTTTTTTGAGGTCATAAATGAAATTTTCTTCATAGAATACCATATTAGTTCTTACTTACCATAAAAAAAATCATTTTTCCTGGGAGAAACTTAGAACATTATTCTAACTTCGACTTCGTCAACTTTGTTAAAATATGTATTCTAAACTACATTTACCAGTTTGAGGAACGTCATTCAACTACTCCTTTGGGCTCACGTGCGTACAAAAGAAAGTCGAGCAACCGGTTAGTGCAGGTTTGGTTCATGGAAAAAGATTTTTGCACGTTTGCCAAGAGTGGTTTAATGAGAATTCATATTTGGTTGAGGGTAGCTATGTCTTTTTGCAACGATAGTGAATAAAGTCGGGGGACATCATTGTAGTCTTGTTGTAGGGTCAAAGAAGTAAATGCAATTATAATATATACGATATCAAAACCATACTCTGGTTCATTGTAATGATTTGTGCATAGAAGTAGCTGGGCGAATATATTGTAAGAGGCAAAAATTTAAATAGTGTGAAGGTACAATTAAGACTTTTACAATACGTGCAACCGTTTTAAACTTAACATGTCGTTTTTATATGTCTCTAGTTTAATTTCATTTTTCTATTTTTCTTTTATATCTTGGGTTTTGAATTTTTTAAAATTGCATTAATTTGTGACTTTTGTAGTGACCATTTGGGTAAAATGTAATGGAATTTTTTTTAATTAGAAATGAGACTTAAACATTGATTAGAGTAATGGAAATAAGAGTAAAGTTCTAATACAATAAAGCTCAATACCTATAAGTTCTTATAAAATATTATATATAAAAGGTCAAATGATGATAAACCTAAAATAATGGAAGATGAATTTTAATGGTAATGGGTGAAGTCTTGTTAATTTGGTGTTGTTTTTTCCGCCAAATTCCAATAAGTTATATGGCTTTGAGTCTAAAAAATCTAATTTGACAGACTGGCAAAGTCATCTACTCAAAAATTTGTTTCGGTGTTCGAATCACGCTTCAAATCATTTTGCTACAGTATTTTCTCTCACAAAAATTTAAATCTTCATTCAAATACTCTACTCAAATCTATAAACCAAACGGGCTCTTAATCCATGAATTGAATTATGATATGTCTGGTCATCAAAGAAGACGTTGGTGCTAGATTGTTAAGCACATATGTTGTGGCGAGTGTTAAAATAGATGCCCTTAAAGCACATAATATTTTATAAATAAATAAATAATATAAATTTTTCATTATATTTGTATGCATGTATTTTGAATACTTTATGAATATTATTGAAATTCTATAACTATCTATGTGAACTTAAATATTGTATAAGTAATACAAAAAGATAATATTTAAGTATGATAACTAAAATTATTAGTAATATATAATTAATTGTTATTCAATTAAAGGATAAAATACTTAATTGAGCGATACTAATACAGGTTATTTCTATTAAGAAAGGAACAATCTTATCCGATTCGTTAATATAGTAAGTCATTAAATGAATATACTGTAATAAGATTATGTAGGACTATGACGATGTGATATGAACGCCTAATAATTTTTGTTAGATATAGCAAATTACAATCATGTTGACCGATGGTAATGTAAAAGATGATTTTAATCTCGAGTTATTAACAAATTTCTATTTATAGAATCATGTCTTTTGAATATCTCGGTACAAATTCAAGAATCTAATCATATCCATTGTATTTTAGAGGCATAATGATATAAGTAGCCGAGTATGTTAACATTACAAGATGGAATCTATTCCTTTTCTAATGATAAACAAAGAAATAATACTATTGAGCATTGATTGGGATCTTGAATAATATAAGCGTTCAATTCATGATTAAGTTTATGAATTTATTATTCATTAGAGAATCAATGGTACTCAAAGATAAAGAAGTAATTAGATAGATTAATGAATTTTATGTAACTCTAGTAATGAATTATTTATAGATGATTAATTTATATGTAATGCCCATATCAACTCTAAGAAATGAGTAATTACATTTATAATGTTAAGAATGCAATTCTAAGTTTTTAGTGGAGTAATATTGAAATTAATAAAAAAACTAATATATTAACTAAAGAGTTTAATTAATATATTGATTTTATTAGAGCTTGAAATTATGGATCCATCAGTGCTCTCCATCTTTGTAAACAACTGTTTGGATAAGTAAAATTATTGTTATAATTAATTAATTTAAAAGTATTGAATTCTAAATTAAATATCAATCAAAATAAATAAATTATAAATTAATTTATAATTATTAAATACTATGATTATTTAACAATAAAATAAATAATAATTATTGGTGAAGAGTAGACAGCATAGGGAAATATTACCTATGCAATCCAAAGCTTTTGAAAACATAAATTTGAAAATAAATGAGATTGGATAACATGTAGATTTTCTCATTTCCTCCTCTTGTGATTAGCGCCAAAGATATAGAGGATCTCCATGTGTTCATGCTGTATGTGGAAAGATAATATTTTTTTCTTTTATTTTAATTAAATATTTAATGTTTAAAATTCAAATAAAAGAAACTTCCATTACAAATTGGTTCTCTCATTCTCGATAAACATAGTCCTCTTTCTTATCAAATTTACATTATTTAAGGGCATGGTCTTCTTTATAAAAAAAGAAATGCTCTATAATTTTCATAACTTTGTTTCCTGAATGTGTGGACAAGTTTAAATTCAAAAGTTTCAAAAGTTCAAAAAAAATATATATATATATATGCCAGGATGGTGTTTATATGGAGAAATTAAATTCAAAGGATTCAAATGCAACTGAGCAACACTTTAAATACCCCCTATTTGCTTGGACGACTTTTTGATTACAAACTCTTACGTGGCAACTCTAATATATGAAGAGTTCTACTTTTTTTTAAAGACTCCTTATACGTCAACATTGTAAACAAAAACTGGTGAGCAGATTTAAGTCATAAAATGACTTGTCCTAGAAGAAAACGAGGCAAACAGACACACACATTTAGCTTTTCAGGAGTGTTAAAGGCAGAATGACAAATTTCTAGAATATGCATGTCTAAATATAGTATGAGCACCGCACTACTACATGTACATACAGAAAATTTTAACAAAGGTTTCTAAATCCAGCCGTTTTACAGTTTATCTTGAACTTCCTTAAGACTAATCCTCTCACCCCCTGCGCCGCTGGAACTCTTTTCTGACTCCCCTTCTAGCAAATCCTCTCCGCCAATGACGACACCCGTAACCTTTGGAAATAATTTACTATTCAAGACATTGCTTTGCCTCTACAATATCAATATGCCATTAAGGGGATCAAAATGCCTCAACAGCCAATAGATCAAATTATTGAGCAAGCTGCAACTCTTCATTTAGAGGAGTGTTCTGAAACCCATCGCCCTTACCAGTTCTTTACTGTCCTCCCCAAGGTACTGCATACTCTGCTAGGACAACACCTTGAATCCTAGTTTTGTAATCCTTTGCCTTCTTAGCGATTTTTCAACCTCGTCTCCTAAATCTTCAATCATTGTCACTATAAAAAAGGACCCAAGTATTTGACACCATATCAAGTCACAACAGGTTAATTATGTTGAAGAAAACAATATCTAGGGGAACCTCTCACCTACGGGTAGCAAAGAGACGCCAACCGCTAGTACATCAACAACTTGTTGGTTTTTTGTGTTTCGAATATATTTATTGCATTCCTTTGCTAGAAGTCTTAAATGCAAATTTAAGGAGTCCCTCATAGAAAAAATATTAAGATTTCACCCTTTATATATTCTATATAAAGACGCCTAAAGTTCCCAAAATACAGTTTAAGATTATCTTTAGACAAAGAGCTTATTTTTTTTAAGTTTTTTTTGTTTAGAGTTCAAATATTTAATTTTTTAGTTTTAATTATTTAATAATTTGTAAAAAATATTAATTTAGACGCCAATCCGTGAATCCACAAGTTTCAATCCATAGAATTCATTGATCGCAGATCATATTGGATTAGATTAAGACTTTCATGGATTCGTTTTGGATTGAAAAAATTCTAATTTGATGTACACAGATTGAATAATAGATTGACCTCAATCCACGGATTTCAATCCATGAACAACCCTAACGATATAAAAATGAAGGTGTATCCTCTATTACAATATTTTCTATAACTTTCTTATGCAATAATTCAAGCTGTAATTTAAAAAATAATAATAATAATAAGAAAAAACGTCAAGACTTCTGGTGCTAAAAACAAAACTAGACTCACCTTAGATTTTTAAGCAATTTAGTATTGAATCCTCTATTACAATATATATCCTCTGTTACAATATTTTCTATAACTTTCTTATGCAATAATTCAAGCTGTAATTTAAAAAAGAAATATGAACAACCCTAACAATATAAATATGAAGGTGTATCCTCTATTACAATATTTTCTATAACTTTCTTATGCAATAATTCAAGCTTTAATTTAAAAAAGAAATAGAATAAGAAAAAACCTCAAGACTTCTGATGCTAAAAACAAAACTAGACTCACCTTAGATTTTTAAGCAATTTAGTATTGAATCCCACAGCTACATTTTGTTGAATGCCGTCATTTAATTTATAAAATGGCAAAACAGAAATTGTCAATGCAGCACTCAAATCAACAGCTGCTACTTCCACTCCTTAGTTTGAATGCCTTCCATTCACATGTTACTAAGTTCAGTGTACATAAATTCAATCAATTTTAAGCAATCCTGCCAGAAAAGCACCAAAAAAAGCACTCCTCTACTCCATCTCTCTCTCTCTCGCGGCACTCTCCCCCTCTTCTCGTATTGATTTTTCCAGCCACCGAGAGGAGGCTTTGGGACAAGCTTTGGGACAAGCATTGAAGCCACAAAACCCACTCAAATCAGCTCAAAAAGTTCAAATTTGAGGTTAGCTCCCTTTCTCAAAGTCTTAAAGTTTCATTTTCAAATTTGTTCAATCTTCCTTGAATGTTGAAATCCGAGCTTCTTTAAACTTAAATAGCATTCAATATGGGTTGTAGAACATGTCTTACCATGAATCTAAGCTTTATTTGAGCTAAAATCAACTTAACCAAGTTTTTACATTTTTCTTTAATTTTCAAATGAATTGTGAAATTGTGTTTAAATTTGGGGATTTTGTTTTTAAAAGGTTTACAGTTGTTCTTTAATGTTTTCTACATGTTTTCTATGTTGAAAATTGTCAAAAACATGTTTAATCGAGCCTGGAAAGCTCAGGAAGGCTGAGACTTAAAACCTGGAATTTTTCAAATTTTGATGGATCAGGATGCCGACTTCAAGCTTCGGCAGGTTGGATTTAAGTAGTTTGATAGGTCGAACTCAGGTGGTCGGTAGGTCAAACCTCTACAGTTTGGAAGGCCAACCGAGCTGCATGAAAGTGGTTGTTTTCCACTAGTTTTCATTGTTTAAAAGCATGAATAGAGATTTTGACCTTGTGGCATTTTAAAATACTCTAAGTTAGATATTGGCGATCTAGTTCACATCTAAAATTGTTTGCGGTTCCAATGAGCTGACGTATAGTGAGCCAATACTACGGTGTATGAGTTATCGTATTGGATAATGAGGTAGGACTCTATACCCTCTTTCTATATTAGCCATGGTTTTAAAAGAGTTTTGGCCACAAAGTGTCTTTATAAAATGTATTTAAGGAATGATTGTGATGTATTTATTCAGTTATTTTCAGTAGTTGTTGAATAATGAAATGATTATAATAAATAAAACAATGAATGTAAATGAGAACACTCGGTAATATAAGACTCGAATAATGATATTGTACCAAACGAGTCAGAAACACCGTTTGGAATGATATGCTAGAACATGATGCCATATTTAGAGATCGGTCGTGCAAAGAGCGACCTTGGGGACAGATTTGAAAACCCAGCTAGGCCACTATGATAATGATTTTAATGGCTTTGCTTAGGATAAAATGATAAAAGTAGCTTTAGGTAAATGTTAGACCAATGGTAAGCATGGGGTTAAAAAGAAACTTATTTACTGTGATTTATAACCTTTGTGTTAATGAAAGATTGATATATTAACATTAATGTTTTCAAAGCTCAAGTCCTACTAAGCCTTCCATTCACAGTTTTATTGTTTTAAAATTTTTCCCGTTCTAGGTGGTTCGTAGCATAGTGTTGACTCGGACGCTACTAAACGACGCGTGGACAGTAGGAGTTTTATAATTAGGTTATTTGCTTATATAATCAAGGCATGTATCAATTAATCATCCTATAATTGGATTGGCATGTGGTTGTATATAATTATATCAATACTATGTGTATGCACAAATGTAAGTCCAGTGTGGCAAGTTGTACTTATTAATTTTATTATTTGTTACTTTAAGTTACTTTAGCTTTGGGGTAATTAATTAAAAGTTTTAAATTTATCATGTTTTTATAATTAACCTAAACAAAAAATATGCTTGTTTAGTTAAAATTTTACTTAATTAATTTAATTAAACCGCCACGTCACCACCCGATCTGGGTTTATGACAATAAAAATAACCCTAATACAAGGTTCACTAAATAAATTGGACAAAAATCGTGAAGCAATCAATGTTATTACGTTGAACCAAATATGCAAGTTTTAAGAAAAGACCTGTAGTATAAAATTAATGAAAAATGGATTCCTTGACTTTTTTATTAGAAGTTTGTTTCTATGTATACTCCCTTTACCGAAATACTAGACATACGACCACTTAGTCATTTGGATAAGTCAACTTAATCATTAGATTCTTGGGTTTGTATAAAAGAAAAATCAGAACCCACATGAAAACTCCTATTTGACGAAGATTGTCGATACTCCTTGAAGAATGAAAGTCAAAAGAAACGAAATCAGTAATCAACAATACTTACTCACCAAATCCTTAAAGACACTTTGTTGATGCTCGTAGCATGAATCTCGATTTCTTCTCCAATTTCAATTCCTTTCTTTCCTTGGTTTTCCCACTCTGTTCAATGCTAAGAGGCTAGGGATTCAACTTACCACTCTCACTTCTGATCTAAGTGTTTTGATTCGTGATTTCTAGATTTTTTGAACTTTGATTCTCCATTTTCGTGAACTGATTCAATTTTTTACTTTGTTTCTCATGGTATTTTCCGTCTTAGTCCTTCATCATGTTGTTTTTTGACTTCTATTTTTTTTCCAAAAAAAAAAAACACTTTACCACTAAACTAGCAATAGGTTTTCCTCACAATAATATACCTTTGAATGCCCTCATTAGATGCTTGCCATTATAAAACTCAAACAATATAATATTTTGAATCAAACGGATCAACAACTTATAGCATTTTTTGGGGAACTGGTGGAATTATAATTTTGGGGTACTATAGACTTGCATGTAGTGATGTAAATTCAGGCCACTGGCATAGATTGTATGGGCCAAAGTACGGGCCAAAAGGAAAAACTGAACCGGCTGTTGGTAAAAAAGGAGGTCAAGCTTGGCCCGAAGCCCTCATGGGTCTAAGGTTGGGCCAGGCTGCCTGGATTTTTATAAGAAAATTTTGAAAAAAACTATCTAATTGGGCTGGCTCGACTTATTTCTAGTTTGGGCATAAATCTTTGGCTTAGCCCCTCCTGAAATTTAGGCTAGGTTAAGTCGAGCCAAAAGAGACGGGCCATGGGCTTGCCCGATTGAGATAGCCAAAATTAATAGTTCTACTTAACCGTAAAACACAAGAATAATAAGAGTGTTGTAAATTAAGTGTATGCATGTGTAGATGCCACCTCTTGGTATGCCATGAGTTACATTCAAAGGTTTTATTGCAAATTTATAATTCATATTTAGGCCACACTATCTCACTATTGAATCCCTCTTAATATTGTGCATTATGTTTCTCTTAATTTATATGTAACTTATGTAAGTTATGTCTATTACTATTACCTCTAGTTATGATTCTTAGCTTATAAATAGAGGTTGTGCTAAGCTTGTATGTTTATCTCTCATAAGTGAAACTACAGAAAGTTGCTTTGTCTATCATTTCCTCTTGTGTCTTCTCTTTTGTTCTCTTCAGTTTGTTGTTATATTTTGCTTTGTTTTATGACACATTATCAGCACGAGTTCTAACCATCATTTCTCATCAAAAGACATGGATTTCAAAAATTATTCCATCAATATTAAAGTTAATGGTAAGGCCTTTTGTCTAGTAGACAGTGGAACAACACATACTATTCTCTAAGATAAAAAATATTTTTCTAATCTCATATTAGCTGAAGCTAATATTAGTACAATATCTGGTGTTACAAATATCATTGAAGGCTTCGGAAGAGCTAATATATTATTACCTGGTGGCACGAAGTTTATAATTAACAACGCTATGTATTTTAGTAGGTCAAAAAGAAAGTTACTAAGTTTTAAAGATATATGTCATACTGATTATCATATTGAGACGACAAATAAGAAAGACGTTGAATATCTTTATATTACATCTAATGTCTTAGGAAAGAAACAAATATTAGAAAAGCTATCAGCATACTCTTCTGGATTGTATTATGTATTTATAAATCTAATTGAATCTTACGTGATGATGAACCAAGAATCCAAAGATTCAAGGAATTTTATTATTTGGCACAACCGTCTAGGTCATCCAGGTTCGATAATAATGCAAATGATTATAGAAAATTCAAATGGACATCTTTTAAATAACCAAAAGATTCTTTTATCCAAAGATTTTTCATGTGCTACTTGTTTTCAAGGAAAACTAATTATAAGACCATCCCTAATGAAAGTTACGATTGAATCTCCTACATTTTTAGAACGAATTTAATGAGATATATGTGGGCCTATTATTCCATGATGTGGACCATTTCAATATTTTATGGTACTAATAGATGCCTCAACATGTTAGTCATGTGTTTGTTTATTATCTACTCCCAATGTTGCATTTGTAAGACTCCTTGCTTAAATAATCCGATTATGGGATTTTACAATGAAGAAAATTCGTCTGGATAATGTAAGAGAATTTACATCCCAACTCGTTAATGATTGCTGCATGTCCTTGGGATTACTATTAAGCATCTTATTGCTTATGTGTACATGCAAAATGGATTGCCAGAATCTTTTATTAAAATGCTAAAATTAATCGATATGCCTTTACTTACGAGAACAAAATTGTCTTGCTCTGCTTAAGGACATGCCATATTACATGTTGCAATGCTTATTTGCATAAGGCCAACTGCATATCATAAATACTCCTCATTATAGCTTATTTCTGGTAAAGAGCCAGATATTTCCCATCTAAGAATTTTTTGTTGCGCAGTATATGTCCCAATTGCTTTATCGCAGCACACTAAAGTGGTTCCTCAAAGGAGATTGGGAATTTATGTTGGATTTGAATCCCTGTCGATAATTAAATATCTCGAACCTTTGATGGGTGATCTCTTTACAGCACAGTTTGTCAATTGTTAATTTGATAGCTAGTTTTCTCAGCATTAGGGGGAGATAAACAACAGCTCGAAAACAAGAAATTTCATGGAATGCAGTATCGTTATTCTCAATTCAATTCTCGCACAAATCAATGTGAATCAGAAGTTAAAAAAATTATCCATTTGGAAAAAGTCACAAATCAGTTGCCAGATACATTTACTGATGTTAAGAAAGTGACAAAATCACACATACTACATAAAAATGCTCATACTCAAATTGATGTTTCTACCCAAAAAAAATATTAATATGCTAGAAAATAAGTCTAAGGCACGCTAGAAGCGTGGTAGAACCATTGGTTCTAAGGATAAAAATCCAAGAAAGAAAGAGAAGCTCAATAATAAGCAAGTTGGCATTTGCAATGTTATTGATATTCTTGAACAGCCCAGTACAAAAACAATTGATATAGCTAAAGAAGTAACCCCAAAAGAGGTTCAGGTACTTGAAAATGATGTTAAGGAAGAGATCTCAATAAGCTATGTCACATCAGGAAATAGATGAAGCCGAAATGAAATTATTGTCGACAATATATTTGCATATGTAATAGATCTTGATATTACAAAAGAAAATGAGGATCTTGATTCAAAATCCGTTGAAGAATGTCAATGTAGAAATGATTAGCTAAAATGGAAAGACACAATCAAGACAAAATTAATTCACTTAAAAAATGTCAAGTTTTTTTGAGCTTGTTGTCCAAACACCTAAAGATGTAAAACCTGTAGGCTACAAGTGGGTATTTATGTGAAAAAGTAATGAGAAAAATGTAGTTATTAGATACAAAGCATGACTTGTAGCACAAGCCTTTTTGCAAAGACCTAGTATTGATTCTAAGGAGACATATTGACCAGTGGTGGACACAATTACGTTTAGATTTTTGATTAAACTGGCAATTTCAGAAGGACTTCATGTGCGTCTAATGGATGTTGTAACAGCCTATTGTATGGCTCACTTAATAGTGACATTTACATAAAAGTCTTTAAAGGGCTAAAAATGCTTGAAGCATACAATTCAAAACCTCGGGAAATGTATTTAATTAAATTACGAAGATCTTTGTGCAGATTAAAGCAATCTAGACGCATGTGATATAATCATCTTAGTGAATTTCTTTTGAAAGAAGGATATATTAACAATCTAATTTGTCTATGTGTTTTTATTAAAAGGTTAAAGTCTGGATTTGTTATTATTATAGTTTATGTTGATGATTTGAATATCATTGGGACTCATGAAGAGCTTATAAATATGATAACATATTTGAAAAATAAATTTGAAATGAAGGATTTAAGAAAAACAAAATTTTGTCTTGGATTGCAAATCGAGCATTTATTAGGAGGGATTTTTGTTTATCAGTCAACATATATTGAAAAGATATTAAGGCGTTTTAATATGGATAAATCCCATCCAATGAGTTCTCCTATAGTTGTACAATCCCTTGATGTGAAAAATGATCCTTTTCATTCTCGAGATGACGATGAAGAAATTATTGGTCCAAAAGTAACATATCTTAGTGCTATTGGTGCATTAATGTATCATGTTAACTGCACAAGACCACCTAAGACAACATTCTATGTTAGCTTACTAGTGAGATATAGTTCTTACCAACTTAAAGACATTGGAATGGTGTCAAACAAATACTTCGTTATCTTTGTGGTGCAACAGATATGAATTTGTATTATGTGCAGGATTCCAAGTCGGAATTGATTGGATATGCGGATGCAGGATATTTGTCTCATCCATATAAAGCACGGTCACAAATAGTTTATTTGTTTACATATGGTGGTACGACTATTTCTTGGTGCTCGACAAAGCAAACCCTAACTGCCACATCTTCAAATCATGCTGAGATATTAGCAATTCATAAGGCAAGTCGAGAATGTGCCTGGTTAAGATCCCTGGTGCAATATATAAGAGAAATATGTAATCTTTCATTCAACAAAGAAAGTCCAACAGTGTTGTATGAAGATAATATAGCCTGTATCGCCTAACTCAAAGGAGGTTACATAAAAGGAGATAGAACAAAGCACATTTTACCAAAATTCTTTTTCATGCACAAGCTTTAAAAGAAAGGAGAGATCGACGTACACCAAATTTGCTCAAGTGATAACTTAGTAGATTTGTTTACAAAGACACTTCCTACAACAATATCTGAGAAGTTTTTATACAAAATTGGTATGCGTCGACTTAGAGATCTTTAAAGAAGAGATGTTGACATGAGGGGGGACATTGTATACTGTACTCTTTTTCCCTCAGCCTAGGTTTTTGTCCTATTGGGTTTTTCTAGCAAGGTTTTTAATAAGACAATCCTAAATGCATAGCATGCAAGAAATATGTACTCTTTTTTTCCTTCATTAAGATTTTTTCCTATTGGGTTTTTTCTTAGTAAGATTTTTAACGAGACATATCCTTTGTAAATGAACATCCAAAGGAGAGTGTTGTGAATCAAGTGTGTGTATTTGTGGATGCCACCTCTTGTTATGCCATGAGTTTTATGCAAAAGTTTTATTGTAAATTTATAATTAACATTTAGACCACATTATCTTACAATTAAATCCCTTTTAATATTATGCATTAGTCTCTCTTAATTGTATATGTGTCCTATGTAAGTTATGTACTATTACCTTTAGTTATGATTCTTGGTATATAAACAGAGGTTGTGTTAAGCTTGTATGTTTATCCTTTACGACTAAAAGTATAGAAAGTTAACATGTTTGGTAGTATTTTCAAAATAAGTGAAAATTATTTTGTTTTAGAAAATAAGAATTTTTAAGAAGTGTGTTGAAAGCATTTTTGAAATTTTTATAATTTTTTCCCAAAAAAAGCATGTAAAAATATTTTTAAAAATTTTCAAAATAATAACAAATGGGCCTTTGTCTTTCATTTTCTTTTGTGCCTTTTCTCTTATATTTTTGGGTCTTTTGTTTTGTTTTATGATAAATAGAAAATTACCTTATTATACTAAAATGAGAGAAATTGCAAAATTCTGGGTCCCCGCCCACTCTATGGTGCAGAACGATCTATATATACACCTATATGCTTATATTCCCAGAAAAAAGGGAGATACTACAGTAGAAGAAGGCCAAGAGGCAAACAAGGAGCGACTCAGAGCGCGGTTCCGTTCAAGGGTTTTGAAACAAGGGAACAAGAAGAAGAAACAAAGAAAGAGAAAGAAAGAAAGAGAGAGAGAATCGGAACTTACTGTAAGTTTCCTGCCAAGATACCAATTTCTCCATTTCGATGCCTCAATCCGATTCTTCACTAGCATTACTTTGTTGTTCTTCAGTAATTTTGTTTTGTTTTGTTTTGCTGGAATTTCGCTTTCCAAATTTGTGGATAAATCTTTTTTAGGTTTCGGTTTGTTCTGCTTTGTTTGTTTTTGTGGCCGCTTTATCGGGTATTTTGGGACTGCGTTGTTCTGAGACGATAATTCTTAATTAAACGGTGAAATGTTTTGAATTAAGTTTATTAAATAAGCATATTGACTTTTTGTTTGCTTGGAAACTAGAATTTGGTAGAATTAGTAGGGAAAGATATCTGTATTATCATTAATATTAATATTATTTTATGTTTAGTCGAGATTATCAATTTTCATAATCAATTTTGGGAGAAATACCCTTCATTTGGAGGTAATTTGACATGAGAGGGATTTGTTTGGGCTTTCTTTTCAGGCCTATCTATTGTTTGTATATCATAGCACAGACGACCGCCGCTGAAAATTAGTCTTGAGCAGGGTTTTTTATTTTTATTTTTATTTTTATTTTTTATTTTTGGAAACTGGGCTACACCTTCTCCACATTTTATTTCTGGTGTAGGATTCATCTCTATTTACCTATTAGTTTTACAGTCTGATGTGAATGACTAGTTATCTAATTATGGATGCTTGTGTTGTTGTTGTTGTTATTATTATTATTATTATTTTAATTCTGTTAATCTTCAGTTGGTTCTGAAGGTTGTTTAATTACTCTGCTGGGAAATTAGCCTGTTATACGAGTATGGTAGAAGTTGAACCTGAAATAGTCGAAGGTGTCGAATTCAAATGGGGGAAGAAGTCAGGAACTGGCGGGAAGGAGAAAAAAGTTCAGTTTTATGGATCTTTTACCTACGACGGCGTGGAATATTCTCGTTATGATTCTGTCTATCTTTATAAAGAAGGTGAACCCGAGCCTTATATAGGTAAACTCTTAAAAATATGGGAGCATTCTAATAAGAAAAAAAAAGTGAAGGTTCTATGGTTTTTCCGCCCTTGTGAGATCTCAAATTTTCTTGGAGATGAAGAACCATCAGACAATGAGTTATTTTTGGCTTCCGGTGAAGGTTTGGGCCTTTGCAACATCAATCCTTTGGTAAGTGAATTTTTGAATTACATTAGCCTCTTTATCACTGTCCAACTTATTGAAGCGCTTCTATTTTGTATCCATTTGTAACGACCCACACCTCCACTTGCTTTACATGATTAGTTTCTAAGATACATTTTTGTTTTTTGAATGTGCATTTACTCGAGACTTTATATGCATCTTGCATCACTTTACTAGTTTTATAGATGGAAAGATTTTGGGTTAAGCAGGGATACTTTTTAAGTTTTGGTGTAGTTTAGCACAGAAGCAGTATTCAAATTGAATATATAATAAAGAGCATTTCTAATGCAAGTAATATTCAAATTTTTGTCTGGTTGAAAAAAGAAAAGAAAAAAGGATCACCTGTGCATAAATATGTAGGAGCTGCAGAGCTGCATTAACTATCATCAGTAAACCTGTGTATGTATGGAAACTTGGATATTTATGTGTCGACATTAACTGGGAATCTGTTCAAAGGAGCTCTTGTAGTGGCATACAAAATTATAGTTGTAACAGCATTTGTAAATGTTTTGCATGTGTATGTCATATGTCTTGTACAAATCTACTCTGAGATTATGAGGAAAACTTTCATACATTAAATCAGGAAGCTATTGCTGGAAAATGCAACATTATCTGCATTTCAAAAGACCGCAGGAATCGTCAACCTACAGAAGAAGAGCTTCAATTGGCAGACTACGTATTTTGCCGGACATTTGATGTTGGTAACCGCAAAATCATGGATGAAATCGAAGAAACAATTGCTGGGATTGATGGTATATGTACTGGTTAACCACTTGAACAAGAGTTCTGGTTGTTTATCTTTAAGTTGTAGCTGATGTTGGTCGTACTAAAATTCTCTTCCTCTAATTGCTGCAGTTAAATTCCTACTTAATAGAGATGATTTGGAAAAACGTGGCAGTACTCTGAAAGTTGATTCGGGAGGAAAAGAAATTAGTGAAAGTGCTGTACAAAATGGTGATATGGTAGTTAAATCTGAGCGTAACTTATCTAAAGAATGTGCAGCTGTAAACACAAACGGACACTGCACTGTTTCTTCACCAAATGAAGCTGCTGATACGAACGTTTTGTTAACTAAAAATGAATCCTCAACTGCAGATAAGACTGCTTCTGGGGCATTGGAACCAGGTGATGTGGAAAAAACTAATCAGACAAAGGCAAATGTGCTAGGTCAAAAAGCCTTATCAGGGTGTAAAGTGGAACCTAAGCATAGCGAGGGAAAAGTTGGTGAAGTTCTTGTCAGGCAGGTTGAGAGTAAAGTAAAAGTAGAACGTGCTGAGGACTCCATTGAATTAGATGAGAGACCATCTAAGAAGGCAAAGCTTAGTTCTGAATATGTGGAGAAGAGCAAAAAGAGCATGCAGCAGCCAAGATTTAATTCTGATGCCAATGATAGGGAGATTTTATCACCTACTGCGTCTGCTCTTAAACCTTCTAAAGATTCTATGGAGAAAGGCCCTTCCAAAAAGCTTGAGCCTGGAGACAAAAAAACAATGCTTTCTAATGGGAAATTGATTAAAGAACCTTCCCAAAAGTCTCATAATGAGGATCATAAAACTGATGGACGAGAGTTAGAAGTTACTCCGAGTCCACATGCTGTAAGTTATAAATAGATCATTTTTTTAAGAAAACTTATTTTAGAAAAATTATTTTATATGGGGTAGTTATTTTCATTTCATTCCATTTTAGTATACTAACGGTTTTAAGGACTTACACTTTCTCCTTTTCTATATTTTGACAGGATAGAAGAAAATGGTTTAAAGGACTTGTAAGTTCTTTTTATTCAAATAACATTGCATTCTCTTAATTGCTATTGCATTTGTACTAGGAAGCATTAACGACCTTGAAAGTATGTTAAAATATATGATTTGCAAGTAGCAATTGGCATAAATTATATAATCGAGGGTACTTGTGCTAAATTTGAAGCATGTAGATTGGAGGCTATGGCTGTCATCCCTCACTATGGCTGTCATCCCTCACTAGTAGTGGTGCCTCTCAATAAATGCTAGGTTGGGTCACTGATTAAGTGGACTTACCTAGTTACCAGTTTTTACTGTTCTCTACCCTTGCTTCGGTTACATTAGTTTTAAACTATTTTGCATTGTCAAGATTTGATCGGGTACTAGTCCACTGGTTCAAAGTGAGGGATGGGCAGCCATGCCCTAAGTTGTATTAATCTGAATAGAAGCTTGAGGTGCAATTTAATGTGAAAGAATATTACTGATTTGTGATTTTTGATTTCTTTATTCAATGTCAGCCCTGGGAAGATAGTATGAGAACTGCATATGAGCAAGGAAGACTTGTTTTACTTCAGAATTTGGATCCATCTTATACTTCAGCAGAAGTAGAGGTAATGTCGGCAACTTAGCATTGGATTTTCTGGTGCTTTTTGGTTCATCATCTTGTGGGTTTGTGATGCAGCATGTTTAGATTAGTTTCCTATTTAGATTATTATTAGTTTCCTATTTAGATTATTATTCTACTTTCCCACTTCTTTTCTACTTTCCTATTTATTTTCCTAGTTTCCCATTTCTATTATTGCATTACAAACTCTATATAAAGGCTCATTGTAATTTTTTTGGATTACCATTAATCAATAATCAGATTTATTCCTAATTTTTGAACTTTGTGTGTTTGTTCTTGAGTTTTCTTTCCCTGTTTCGTTTTGAAAACACTTCCGCTGCACCAAATTGGTATCCGAGCAAGGATTTTTTTCTCAATTTGATGGCTGAGGATGGAACTAGTGGGAATCGATCCTTCGACAACGATCAACGGTTCAAAAAAATCGAACGACTTGATGGTATCGAAGAAAATCTTCACAATCTGACACAAATGATGATTGCGTGGACTGTCAAAGAAAGGTGCGTGCCCATGGGTCGTCGACCAACTCATGGCAACGACCGACCAAAGAGTGGCGATATCAACTCCGACGAAGGTGTGACAGACGATGATCGCGCAGACCTGCAACCTAGAGCACTGATCATCGCCAACCTAGAGATGGATGGTCGTTAGCGAGCCCAGGGAAATTTTGGCGATCACCGTCGACTCCACGTCTGACCAGCACATGGTGGCAATGGCGCGATTCATGTCCACGACGTTAGGAACCCACCTCATTTGTGGGTGTATGAGCGTGGACCCAGGGGCGTTTTGGGTCGGCAGGGTGATGGCAATCTTCGACGAGGTGTTCCAAACAATGGCGAGGGCGAGATTGGCGTTGGTGGTGGCTTTCCAAGAGTGGCTGGTGGTGGCTTTTCAGGAGTGGCTGCTAGGGCTATGGGTGGCCAAGATGAAAATTTTCCACCTTTTTGTGAGAGAAATCAAGGCAGTGGAGATTTTCACCACCAACAGCGAAGGACTCATCATCGATGACATCAACACATGTTAGACTATTCATCCAGAGAAGACAAATTTTGATTCAATTATTGGGCTGATAATTACAGGCAAAAAAACCAAGAATTTAAGATGAAGATGGACTTACTGAGTTTTGAAGGACGATTACACATTGAAGACTTTCTTGATTGGGTCCATACCGTCGAAAATTTTTTCGACTACTTGAATATTCGGAAGAGAACCAAGTCAAGCTTGTAGCGTATAAGTTGAAAGGCGGGGCTTCTGCATGGTGGGAACAAATTCAGATAAACCGCCAAAGACAAGGAAAACAACGAGTCCGCACTTGGCCCAAGATGAACCGACTGTTGCAACGGTGATTTCTCCTGCTAGATTATGAACAAATTTTGTACCAACAATACCAAGATTGTCGGCAAGCCAATCGTACTGTGAATGAGTATGCGGAGGAAGTTCATCAACTAAATGCCTGGGTTAACTTGTCTGAGATAAGAGGATCAATTAATTGCTCGTTATATTGCAAGTTTAAAGCTGGTTATTCAAGATGGAGTAGTTCTTCAAGAGGTCTGGACCATGTCAGATGCAGTTAATTTAGCAATGAAAGTGGAAACTCAAAATCAATAGGCCCACAATGCGCACTTAGAATCGTTTTCAGTGACCTATTCAAGACACTCTTCCTGCTTTGAAGGGTTTAATAATTGCGAGCAACAACGATGGTGGTACTAGAGATGCTCCTTCAACTCAGAATTCCTCACAAAATCGAAGTGGAAATTCAGCCCATACTCGACCTAATATTGAAAGCCGAAATCAACAGCCACCAAAGCCAATAATGACCCCTTATGCACGTCCTAATCTTGGGAAATGTTTTTGCTGCAACCAAACTAGACATCTCTCCAATAACTGGCCAAATAGACGTGTGGTTAACTTTGCCGACGACAACGGTAGTGACGATGAACAATATTTTGAAGAAGATATATATGAGGGTGGGGAATTTGCAGAAGGGGACGAAGGAGAAGAACTGCGTGTATTGTCCAACGCCTTTTGCTTGCACCAAAGAAACCAAATGATTCTCAGTGGCATAAAATATTTTGGACTTGATGCACTATTCAAAATAAAGTGTGTAATGTGATTACTGACAATGGCAGTAGTGAGAATGTTGTTTCAAAATCTTTAGTGAAAGCGTTAAAATTAAAAATTGAGAAACATTCTTCTCCTTACAAGATTGCGTGGATTAAGAAGGGTCCGGAAGTTCAAGTGCTAGAAGTTTGCAAGGTTCCTTTGTTGATAGGGAAATATTACAAAGGCGAGATTGTATGTGATGTGGTAGCTATGGATGCTTGCCATATTCTATTAGGAAGACCATGACACTATGATGTTGATGCAACTTATAAAGGCCGAGATAGTACTTTTGTGTTTTTGTGGTTTGACAAGAAAGTTGTTTTGGTCCCATAGACTTCACCAATGGGAAACAATTCGGTTACTAAGGAAGATAAGCCACTATTCACCAGCATACTAGGATCGAATTTCTATCAGCAATTCAAGGAGTCAAGTTTTGTTCTAGCATTGGTGGTGAAAGGACAATCTAACACCCCTATTGAGATTCCTTCCAAGGTTCAAGAGCTACTTGTTGATTTTTCTGATTTATCTCCTACTGACTTGCCCAACGAGTTACCTCCCATGAGAAATATTCAGTACCATATCGATCTAGTACCTGGAGCTAGCTTACCTAATTTACCACATTATCGAATGAGTCCTACTAAGCATGAGGAGTTGCAGCGTCAAGTTAATGAGTTGCTTGATAAAGGCTTGATTTGAGAGAGCATGAGTCCTTGTGCTGTTCTAGCCTTACTTCGAAGAAAGACGGAAGTTGGAGGATGTGTGTGGACAGTCATGCTATAAATAAAATCACTGTTAAGTATTGATTTCCCATTCCTCGTCTTAATGACATGCTTGACAGATCGGAAGGAGCTGTGATATTCACTAAACTAGATTTGCGTAGTGGATATCATCAAAATCGCATTCGGCCTGGAGATGAATGGAAGACAGCCTTCAAGACTAAGGATGGCCTATTTGAATGGTTGGTGATGCTATTTGGGCTGTCAAATGCCCCTAGCACCTTTATGCGCTTGATGAATCAAGTTCTTCGACCATTTATCGGGAGATTCGTGGTGGTTTATGTTGATGACATCCTTATTTTCAGTTGGAATGAGGAGGAACATTTGACACATTTCAGAGAAGTTCTTTTAGCCTTATGCGCTAATAAGTTGTATATCAACCTTAAAAAATGTAGCTTTATGTCTAATCATCTTTTATTCCTTGGTTTTATATAGGAAAAAAAATGGTATTTAGGTTGATGAAGCAAAGGTGAAAGCAATTCGAGAGTGGCCAGCTCTTAAAACTATCCAAGAGCTCTAGAGTTTTCATGGTTTAGCCACTTTTTACAGGCGCTTTATTCGAGGCTGTAGCCGATTATGGCACCTATTATTGATTGCTTGAAGAAAGGCCAATTCAGATGGGGTAAAGAACAAGAGGACAGCTTTAATTTGATAAAAACAAAGTCGTGTTCTACGCCCTTGTTGGGTTTCCCCAAATTTGAGAAAGTGTTTGAGGTTGAATGTGATGCGTCAGTTCTTGGAATTGGGGCTGTTTTATCCCAAAAAGGTGGACCGGTGGAGTTTTTTAGCAAGAAGATTAGTGCACCTCAACATAAGTGGACTACCTATGAACTTGAATTCTATGCAGTTATTCGAGCTTTGAAGCATTGGGAACATTACTTGATTCAACTGGAATTTGTCTTATTTACCAATCACCAAGCTTTAAAGTTCATCAATTTCCAAAAGACAATGAACCGAATGCATGCCCGATGGATTACATTTTTACAAAAGTTCACTTTTGTGATCAAGCATAAATCCGGCCAAACTAACAATCTAGCAGATGCGTTGAGTCGACGTGCCTCTTTACTTGCTACAACAAGTATAGAGGTAGTGGGATTTGATTCTTTACGAGATACTTATGCGGATGATGATTTTGGTGGCATATGGGTGTGTTGCAGTAATAAGGAATTTGTTATTGACTTTCTTATTCAGGATGGTTTTCTATTTCGAGGTACACAGTTATGTATTCCTCGTATTAGGGAATTGCATGCTGGTGGTTTAGGTGGGCATGTCGGTCGGGATAAGACTATTAGCTTGGTGGAGGAGCGATTTTATTGGCCTCAGTTGGAGAGGGATGTTGGGCGTTTCGTACGCCATTGCCTCGTGCGCCAAAAGGCGAAAGGACAAGCTCAAAATACTGGTCTCTACACTCCTCTACCTGTTCCAAAGACAATTTGGCAAGACTTGACTACGGACTTTGTCCTTGGCCTTCCAAGAACTCAACGTGGAGTTGATTCTGTTTTTGTTGTGGTTGATTGACTTTTTAAGATTGTACACTTTCTTCCTTGTAAGAAGAATTCAGATGCTTTTTTTGTGGCCAACTTATGTTTTTGGGAAATTGTTCGCTTGCATGGTGTTCCTCGTTCTATAACTTCGGATAGCGATGTTAAATTCTTGAGTCATTTTTGGCGGACATTGTGGAAGTTATTTGATATTTCTTTGAAGTATAGCAGTACAAGTCACCCGCAGACAGATGGACAAATTGAGGTGGCTAATAGGACGCTTGGAAACATGATTCGTTCAATTTGTGGTGATAAACCGAAGCAATGGGATGCTGCTCTTCCTCAGATTGAGTTTGCTAAGTACGCCCAATCGTTCTATGAAGAAGACCCCTTTTGAAATTGTCTACACTAGTGCTCCGAAGCATAATGTAGATTTTGTTCGTCTTCCTTCCTCTGCTAATGTTCATCTTGACGCTGAGGAGTTTGCGGAGCGCATTCAACGGATTCATCAGGAAGTGAAAATAAACCTAGAAGATGCCAATTCACGTCACAAAGCGACCACAGATAAACATAAATGTGAGAAGTTTTTTCAAGAAGGAGATTTGGTTAGGGTGCATTTGCGTAAGAATCGCTTTCCGGTTGGTACTTACAATAAGCTCCAAAATAAGCAGATTGGTCCTTTTCGTATTTTGAAGAAACTGGGCGATAATGCTTACAAAGTTGATCTTCTTGCTGATATGAAGATTTCTAACACTTTCAACGTTGCTGATATCTTTGAGTATTTTCTGCTAGATGAGTTTTCTTTGCAGCCACAAAACTTGAGGGCGAGTTTTCTTCAAGAGGAGGGGATGATGCAGCATATTTAGATTAGTTTCTTTTTTAGATTATTATTAGTTTCTTATTTAGATTATTATTTTACTTTCCCATCTCTTTTCTACTTTCCTATTTATTTTCCTAGTTTCCCATTTCTATTATTGCATCACAAACTCTATATAAAGACTCATTGTAATTGTTTTGGATTACCATTAATTAATAATCAGATTTATTCCTAATTTTTAAACTTTGTGTGTTTGTTCTTGAGATTTCTTTCCCTGTTTCGTTTTTAAAACACTTCTGTTGCACCAGTTTGGTACGTCATTTTGTGTTTTAAGTCGCCAGTTCTACCTTACAGCAGAAGTACTTCACCTGTCTTGCAATGCGACATTGTTTTCTTCTTCTGCCTAATACTTATATTGCTTGTTGTTTATTATTATTATTATTATTATTATTATTATTATTTTGTTTTATTTTTTCTGTTTTCGTCTAAGTTTCTATTGTTTGTGTAAGGTTTTCTTATGCTATTATTTCTCATGTTTTCATCATTTCATGTATTACAATTCAGGATATTGTATGGCATGGTTTCAAGGAAAAATGCACAGCAAAGATGATTCAACAGACTGCGTTTTCTAGCCCTCATTCTGGTATGAAGAGATTGGAATTGCTTAAATACTATTACAAATGAAGAGTGTTCTCTTTCATTCGTCAGGTTTTTGGAAATTCTTGTGATAATGCTTTGAGTACTCAAAGAACATATGAAAAGATTTGTTTGCCCATGTATTTGACAACAGAAATATTGTTGTTTGCATCTTTCTCAAAGTAACGCCACAGAGTTTGTCTTCTTGTAGGTCAAGCTTTTGTTATTTTCAAAAAAAGGGAGACAGCGGAGATGGTTATTAAAAAATTAGATGAGAGCTGTTTGCTATTATCAAATGAGAGGTAGGCATGCCGATGATTTATGGTGTCAAACAATTTGGTCTATGATATATACCATGAGATTCTACTTTATTATGCTAGCTTATTCTGGGTGTCCCCTATGATAGTTTGTAATTAACAAGGTGGGTTAAACAGGTAATCTCAAATTTTCCATGAGGACAAAAGTCTCGTGATTTAGCTATGAAATTAAGTCTCACCTTTTCACTTGCTCTATGGAGAAAGCATCCTGTTGTGCTTGGAGAATGCCTTTTAGTTGTGTTTCCTTCCTCGTTTCCTTTTCCATTGCAAAATTAAAAAACTATATTTTACCCATCCTTTTTTCTCCCACATGCAATATAGAGTCTCTACATTAAAGCTTTTCCTAATATTTAACGTTGTTTTAAATTTGTTTACACAATTGAGGGTTTGAGTAATGATTGAATACGTTTTCTTCTAAACGAGGTGCAGGCCTCTTGTAGGCAGTTTTGGAGTTCCTTGCTTCCGAGAAAAGAAACCAACATTTTTTGGCCATTTTGTTATTGAAAAGCTTCGGTACCAAATGCAGCGGGAGCAGGTAGAGTTTCTGATCTCTTTCTTACCACCCACGCCAATCCCCCCCCCTCTCTCTCTTCTCCTCTCTCTCTCTCTCACACTGACACTGATTTACATTTGCGAATTCACCTAACATGGTACAAATTCAAGCTTTTTTATTGTCTTATTTCCTTTTCTTTTGATACATGTGCTCTTGGTTGTATATTATGGACCAGAAAGATGCTGTATCTACTTCGCATTGTTCTCAGCCTAATACAATTGAATTTGATATGGCAATGGAATGGTGCCTACGACAAGAAAAATCAGAGCTTATGTGGAAGAAGTTGTACCAGGTCTTATATGTGTCCTATACTGTTGTTGTTGTTTTTATTTTTATGGGACTGTCATATATTATTTTCACTGCAGGTAAATATTCGGATTTGATATGTATGTGCCCGAGTTCATCTTCTTTGCTGACTCAGATTTTTTTTCTTAAAATTAGAAACAGGGACAAGAGTTGAAAAAACTGAAGGCAAAACTCAAGGCCAGATGACATCAATGTTGTAAACTCATTCTTCTTGGCAAGTTCTCAACCCAAAACCAAAAAAAAAAGGGGAAACATTTTCACTTTTTAGCATCTCATGACTTCCTGAAATAGCAGCCGTATGATTTTTGATGCTGCATTGTCTTGTATAGGTTTCGTGCTTTGCTATTTGTTGGAGATCATGAGAAGGCATCCCTCCGCTAGTGCCTTTTTGTCCAAAAGTTTTATCAAATTTTGAGGATTCCCATCGTCTCATCAGATGTCAAAATCCATTATGGGTAATGATCTGAATCTCGTACCCTTGTGAGCATGATCTCTCCTAGATTTAGGGAAAAATATTAACGTTGCTCCTCTTGCCTGCTTGAACATTTAAAATATGATAGTAAATATATATGAGGGAGTTTGATTAAAAACTTCTAGAAACTTATTCTTCACCTCTTTTTATTTTGGTATCATTTGCCATCCATGTCTTGGCATAACATCCCATGGCATGTCTAATTGCTTTTCATATTCTAACAACTCCACCTACCACGACGGGCAATTTGATAGTGCTGGGTTGATATTGCTAAAGTTGAAATCGTAAGGGTAAGTTGTGATAATCTTAAGAATGAGGGTCTTGTAGAATAAGAGCAAGTTAAAACATTGCAAGAAACTAGAAAGCACAGAGATGAGAGGATACTCTAGATAATATAGGCAAGAAGTACAAGTAGAGGTAATACTAGAAGCTAGGTCTTGGAATTTAAATAGAGGGAAGGGATTATGGAATATCAAGTGGAGGGACCTAATGCAGAGGCTATAGAATATAGAATGAAGAGCCATATAGGTTGTGAAATATCAAATGGTGCCATCCACATTGCCATAGAGGTTATGGAATATCAACTATTGTCATCCACATGGCCATACGTTGTTTTCTTTGGATGTCCACCACATAAAGAATATGTTTAGTTAAAACTTTGCAAGGAGATAACCTTGTGATAAAGCACAACTTTGATCTTATCGAGAAAACTGAATGGAACAACATCTCATAAAGGAATCACACTTAAAGAATATAAAGTGAAGAGCCATATATGTTTTGCAATATCGAATGGCGTCATCCACATTGCCATAGAGGTTGTGGAGTGCCAACTATTGTCTTCCACATGGCCATATGTTTTATTCTTTGGATGTCCATCACATAAAGAATACGTCTGGTTAAAACTTTGCGAGGAGATAACCTTGTGATAAAGCACAATTTCGATCTTATCGAGAAAACTCAACGGAACAAAACCTCAGAAAGAGATCAATAGTACATTATGTATGTAGTTATTGGACGAATCCCAATCTTGTTCCCTTTTTGTATGAAGTGTGCTTGATTTTATCTTCTTGCCTTTGACATCATCTCCTTTTAATTGTGCAATACATATTGCACCATTTTCGTATAATCTTCTATTCTTTGTTAATGCGTTCGACTAGGGATCTTAGTTATTTCAATATGATTTTTGAGGATTAAAATATTGGTCTCAACAAAGATATCAAGACTAAATTTGAGAAACTATCGATTGAGATGTCGATATTCACATCAATCGTTGAAATTTCTCAACAAGATTATGGGGAAGGGATTTCTATGTTGACATTCGATGTCATTTCCTTGAAAGAACAATGAAACATCTCAGTATTGATGATATTTATATCTTCCACTTGAAACAAAATTACAAAGAAGGGCCTTTTATGTCGACATTCGACAACATTCCCTTGAAAGATCAATGAAACATCTTAGTTTTTTTGGAAAAAATAGGTATGCGTTGCTACATTGCCAATAATATCTAGGATTCAATGTTCTCTTGATCTTCTAAAAACAAAGTCGCTCGTTAATTTGTGTCGATGCTTATAGGACATAATAATTTCGATGAACATTCATGTAATAAGGGTCCTTTATTCTTGGTGAGCTGATTAAGTCGTAGCAATAGTTTGCTTTGTAGAGCGTAAAGGTAACCTATTTTGATCATGCTTTGTCGGAGTAAATGAAATGCTTCAGAGGTATGGTTTATGTGACAATTTGATTCTCCTTTTTTTAATATATAATTTTGATAGATCCTTGAACACATTTACAATTGAAGGTTTTTCGTTTAAAGTTCATCATTTTTTGGATGGTTTTATGCATGAGACCCTAACATGTGGTCCTTTTGTATGACCAAGGCTTGAATGCCTCAATTCTTAATGTTATGGAAAACAAATTTAAAAGAAAAAAGAAAGTCCAAATCCAAGGGGAAGGAAGTGAAGAAAACCTTTCGCAAACCTAAGAGAGGAAAATAGTCAATGCCTAGCTTCCCATGTGAGATCATTATGAGTTGATTGTCACCATTGAGGGTCGCTAGTTGCCTAGCTCTATGTGTGAGAGTCGCTAGTTGCCTAGCTCTCCGTGTGAGATTGTTACGAGCCCTCGTCACTATTCTTTAGCTTCTTATCCCGAGCCACTGCCCATATTCTTGCGAGATGTTGCATAGGTCCTTGTCACTAAGGTTCTCGTCACTAGCCCCCTGCTTGTCGTTTTTTTCTTGCTTGTTGCTCCTCTCACTAATTTGGAGGATTTTGCCTTCGTCAATGTCTATCATGACCTCCTTGTTCTCAAGTCATGGGAGGTCATTGAGAACAAGGATTTTGGGGGCCTTTTTCCAATCAATCATAGTGTTTGCAAATGCAGATGTCTCTTTCATAGAGGGAAGAACTTGTGTAGAGTTGTGGAGCCTAATAATTACCTTGATGCATATGTGGGTTGACCTTGTAGTCTTCTTTTGAAAGTGTACTAAATCTCTCATTAGGGGTAATTACTATAAATTTTGTGTGTGGCCTTATTTATTTTGCTTTTATCCATTGATTTTATTGCTCTTAGTAGTAAAGATTTAGGGCGCCTAATTCTTAACATAGTGGCCAATGTATAGTTGAAAAAGGGACTTTGAGGACCCCTTCTCCATTAATTTGCCTTTTCTCACTCTGTTTATCTCAAGGGTTTTTTTTTTTTTTGAATTTTCATTTATAATTTTTATTAAGATGTTAATTTTTTATCATAAAATTATGTTGTACATAAAATATCTTCGTGTATTAGATGACCTACAGAGCATTTGATCTACGCTACTAAAATTTAGGGTTAATAGTTCAGATAATCCCAACCTTCTATAAAAGTGATAAATTGGTCATCATTTTTTTCTTGTTAAAAGACACCCAATCTCGTGCTTTTAGGTATAGAAGGACTGAACTAAGAAACAAATATTTAATTTTGGACGGAAATATTATTTTTAGTTAAATACTACATTACCCTTTAATATAATTGATATAGTCATAAAAATAATTGATAAAAAAATTAAATCAAATATTTATTAAAAGCTCTAAAAAAAGAAATCAAACAACCAAAAAACAAAACCAACATTTAATAGATATGAAAAAAGAGGGGATCGTAGTGCCGCCCTTGCAAGCCTAGACCATCTCTGATTCCATTGCAAGTTTAGACTTTATTTCAAGCCTAGACTGTCTCAGATGACACCCACTTAGCATTATCTTGCGAGCCTAGATCTTTTTTGACTATCGCCTCTTAGAGCTACCCTTACAAGCCTAAACCATCCTTTATTTTATTGCAAGCCCAAACCTTCTTGAATCTGTTGTGAGCTTGTAGTCTAAGTCGTTGTTGATGACAACTGTGAGCTTGAGGGTTGGGCTTGCATCATCGCATTTGGGTTTGCGGTGGCGCGACGGGTCAAAGGCGGCTAGGGCAGTGACAGGTTGTATTTGGGCGTCCTTCATTCGTGAGGGATGGTGTCAATGGATAGGGCGAAGATCGGCTCTTTTCAGTGTTGATGGGCCAGGTGGAGTTGTCGATAATCGTCCATTTTGGTGGCGTCAAGGGGTCGTCAAGTTGCCCTTGCAAGCCTAGACCATCTCTAATTCCATTGTGGGCCCAAACCATCTTCGATGAAACCCTTTTAGGTCTACCCTTCTAAGCCCAGACCTTCTTTGATGATCCCCTTGTAGTGCTGCCCTCACGAGGCAAGATTATATTTGTTTCCATCGTGAGCTTAGACCCCATCGCGAGCCTAGAACTTCTTGATTTCATTGCGAGCTCGCCATCTAAGTCATCATTGTTGATGACTCTATAAGCTTGGGCTAGGCTTGCATCATTGCATTTGGGTTTGGGGTGGAGCAGAAGGCTGCCAGGGTAGTGATAGGTCGCATTTGTATTGTTTAATAGGGTAGAAGATTGAGGGATGCAGGTGTTGCACCAGTGTTGGAAAAGGGAGAGTCGGGATCGTCGTGTCACCCTCGCAAGCCTAGACGATCTCTGATTCCATAGCGAGCCCAAACCATCTCCGATGAAACCCTATTAGTTCCACCCTTGTGAGCCCAGATTTTCTCTGATGATCCCCTTCATAGCATTGCCCTCACGAGCCCTGACCATATTATCGTGAGGTTAGACCCCATTGCAAGCCCAAAACTTCATGATTTCGTCGTGAGCTTGCCATCTAAGTCATCGTTAGCTTGCATCATTGCATCTAGGTTTTGGGTGGTGTGGTGGGTTGAAGGCTGCTAGGGCAGTGACAAGTCGCATTTGGGATTTTGTCATATGTGAGGGATTGTAATGTTGGATAGGGTAGAGATCGGCTTCTTTCGGTGTTGATGGGCAGGGCAGAGTCATCGATAGTGGTCCTCCTTGGTGGCACCAAGATTGAAGCTTGGGGGGTGACAAAGGAGAAGGAGAAAGATTGGGTGGACGACGAAGGGATGATGGATGAGAGGGAAGAAAGAGGGTTTTATTTTTTATTTTTTATTTTTATTTTTTATAATGTTTTTGTAATTTTTTATTTTTTATTTTTTTTTGGTTATTTCTCTTAGGCCCATAAACCATGTGGCCGCTTTTGATTGGCTATTGTAGACCCAATCAAGCTAGGTTTTTTTTTTTTCATTTTTCTTTTTCTCTTGAAATATAATTTACCAAAATGTCCCCACTAATTGTCCATATATACAACTCACGTGATGAGTGTTAAACGATCGTCAGTCAACTGAGAACTTTTACGCTTAAAACATGAGGTTAGGTGTCTTTTGATAATAATTAAAAAAAAGAAAGAGACCAATTCAACACTTTTTTAAAATGTCGGGGACTATCTAAGTTATTAACCCAAACATTTAACAAAAGTTAGACGAAAAATCTTTAATTGCAAGTATTTTTACAATGCAAAGGTTTATTTGCTAACACTAGAATAAAGGGGACTAATTTAGTGCTTGTTTATTTGGCATATTGAGCCAACTCTTTGGACTTTTAGTTCAAAGAATCTTTTGAATACATGCTTGCTCCCAGCCCAAATCGTTTGAATCCTTTAATCCAAGTTTTTATAATTCTACCCTTTTGAACTTAAATCAGTTTGCTATAGTAAAAGCCAAAATTTTCTCACCTATATTTGTGAAAAAAATCTTTTCATTTGATATCTGATTGAAATAACTCTTTTTTCATTACGTTCTAGGGCTGTACAAAAACCACCCCGCACCCGCCAATCGCCAGCGCCCGCACCCGCCCATCTTGAAAAAAGCGGGTTTTGTTACCAACCCACTGGTGGGTGGGTTGAACCCGCCCACCAATATATTCGTTGGGCGGGTTTGGTTTTAAATTTTTGCAGGCGGGTTCAACCCGAACCCGCCCGCCTATATATTTAAAAAAAAAAAAAACTTAAACCTATCTACTTATTTATTATTTTGTGAAGTGATCAAAATTTAAATCAAGTAAGTTAGTAGAGAAATGCTTTGAAAAGAAAAAGAACACTTGATTTTATTCATCATTTCATTTATAGCATTCTATTATTTTCGAACCTAGTGGATACGTTTTCATTTTTATGGACTCTTGACTTTGTTCATCATTTTATCTGTAGTTGACGTTTCTTGTTGCAGTGAATGATTATATTTCTTAATTTGTACTTTTGAATATGGTCACTGTCTTTAGACATCAAACTTGCTTGTTGTTGAGAATGCTTTATGTATTATCATCTTATATTTTCTACAAATTTTCTTCACTTAAAAAAAAAATCTTCAAAAAATTACATTAGGCAATAGCATAGTTTTAAACCGCCTCAACCCGCCCGCAACCACCCAAAACCAAACCGAAACCACCCGCCATGTGGTGGGCGGTTTGCGGGTTGGTTAATCGCCAACCCGCCATCCTAAAAAACCGCACCACACCCGTCCAAAAATCGTCAAACCGTCCGTTGTTCACCCCTATTGATACGTTCTTAATGAAGAGAGGAATAAATCAAGATCCATATTGCATATTTTTTTTAATATCATGAACATTATTTTGTTGGATTTGTTAATAAATCAATAACTTTATCCACTATCTATCTAAGCACAAATTTAAATTTTATTGTCTATTCAGATTAACACTTTAAATGTACATTTAAACGTCAATTCGTATTGCAATTTAAATCACACAATTTAAATCAAAATAGTTCATATCAATACAATTCGAACCTATTTACCAAATGGACCCTTGAGAGTTGGAGACTAGTGGTTTCAATTGCTCAATAATTGGGAGAATTGCAATGTTAGTTGCCAATCTTTTAAGGGAGAATGTGAAAAATATCAGATTTTGAAAAAAAAAAAAAGTGCATCGTGGGTCCTTGAAGCAATGAATATCATCTCAACAAGGAAACAAAAAATACATATAATATAAATACAGGAAGAACAATCGAGAGTGTAGGACAATTAAACCGACCAATTGAAAAAAAAAAAAAAAAAAGAACTCAAATTTGGGAAGAGGGAATCTTAGACAACTTCACCAACTAGAGCTGCCTTCAAATGTTGCTGTCCGCACTTGAGTTAAGACGTACTGTCAAGCCTAGTAGCTCAACCCAGATACTTGTGCCGGCCTCGTGCCAACCCTTTCGTCCTTTGCGCCTTGACTCGGCGCACTAAGCCTCGCCTTAGATCTAGGGACGTGCAGAGGAGATCATCGAGCAGGACCAATCCGGTGATTTTTAGATCACATGTCGACGTCATTACCATTTTTTTTTTTTTGACGATTGGAAACTGGATTGAACCTTTGAGATATATATTATTAATTTTTATAATATATGTATGTATGTGTTTTTAGATTATATACATTTAAAATGGGTAAAATGAGGACATAGAGGTAAACGGTCTTTTTAAAAGTACTTTTAAAATAAATCACAATTTGTCTAAATTAGGCAAATGGCTGTTTATTAGTGATAAATTTAAGTTTATTTGATAAACTCTTCGAGGGTGATAAAACTCAAGTTTATATAGTTTAATATAAATAAACTCAATTTATTATTGATAAACTATCATTTACTTCAGTTAAAAAAAATTATTGTCATTTATTTTAAAGAGGTAATTAAAAAGGCCATCTAGCCTAATTTCCTTATAAAATATATCCTTTTTTTTTTTTTTAAGTTTTCACCCTTTAAAATTTAAATAACTTGGTAGGACAACAAAAATAATAATAGAAAGTCACAGAAAAAGTTAGTTGGAAGGTCCAACCCAAACCGGAACTTAAATCGGACAAAACTATTCTATGACGGTTTGGTATGGTTTGTATATTTTGAATTGCCAAAACAATCCGGTTCGGGACTAGATTGGACTATGGACACCCTTATCTAGATTTGCGCCTCAGCTAAATCCATACCTCACCTCAACCAATCCTTGGCTTTGCCCAATTGTTTAAATTTGCTCTTTGCCTTGCCACCCATCCTTTTACCTTGCCTCAAAATCAATCTTCATTTGTTATCGTTGCCTAGCCTCCATTGCCTCACCCCACACCGCCGCCCGCTCACCCCTTGCTTCTCACTCTAGTTGGAAGCTTCATCTTATTATTATTATTATTATTATTATTATTATTATTATTATCATTTAATTGTAATGTTTTCTAAGGTATCATAATATGTTTTTATAATTGCTAATAAAGAGTACGTTAATTAATTAGGAAGGTAGAAAACACATTTTGTGCCTTGGTTTAAGGGCACCGGAAAGACATTTTTAACAATTATAAGGGCTTGTTTGGCATTGTTCTATGTTGTTTTCAGTTTTGTTTTAAAAATCATTGTTTATAAAACTTCTTTTTTATTTTTTTCCCAAAAAAACACAGGCGTGATATTGTTTTTTAAATAACAGCTTTCAAAAAAAACAGAAAAAAATATGGTTAGATAGAAAAAAATTGTGTTCTTAAAAAACAATTTTTTTCCTCGTGTTTAAAAAAAATTTAATTGATCCATACCTTATATGAAACTTGTCATTCTTATTTTTCTTATAAGAGGAGAGTGATAGGTAAGAATAAGGAGCGAGAGTGAAAGGAGAGGGTTTTTTAAGAGGGATAATTAAAAATGAGAAAAACCATTAGATAGAGAATGGGGGAAAAAAAAGAAAGAAAACAAAGATTGTTAGTAGAGAGATTGAAAATCATTATAGCACTCCTGGCTTGTTGGCCCGACCTTGAATATGTTCTTGATCCCTCGTCTTGACGCTGACGACGATCTCGATCCGACTCTGATAGTGATCTTAACTTGCCAACCCAATAGCGACACAATTTTAGCGCATTGGCACGAGCTCGGTGACGATCCTAGCATGTCGCCCAATCTTGACAACAATCTTAGCTTGTGGGCTTAATCTTGATCGTGAATGTAGCCTATTGGCCTAACTTCGATGATGATGTTAGCCCAAGGGCTTGACCCAACGACAATTTTGAGCTGCCAGTCCAAACTTGCGAGCAATCTCAATCCATTGGCCCAACCCTACTAACGACCTTGACCTGTTGTCCCGACCCTAACAGTAATCTTGGCACGTTGGCTTGACCCCAATAGCTATCCTCGTTGGGCCATATCTCATGTCGATGATGAAGGAAAATGTTAGTTGTGATCATGTTTTCCTGCTTGAGTATACTGGAGAACAACAAAATGTTGAAACTTAATTTTTAATTTTTTAATTCAAAATTTTTAAAAATTGTTTTCAAAAAAAAAAAAAAAAAAAACGCAAATGCTTGTCATTACTATTTGTTTTTAAAAGTTGTTAAAGAAACAATTTTTTTAGTGTGCATGCCAAATAGCTTCTAAAGGTGTCCCCACCAATGGTGTATGATTTGACGGTAGCATGCGAACTTTAGCATTGAATCAATGGTAAAAATTAGAGTACTAAATGAAAATAATCTACCACATGTGATTCTATTATTTTCAGAAAATAATAAAAAGAGTAAAAACAAACGATATCTTTCTTATTTTTCGTCAAAACCCTTTTTTTTTTTTTTGCCAAAACCATATATGATTTTGTTCTCCTCTTCCTCCACTGGAGAAGCTTGATGACGACATTGGGGCGTGTTTCAATGAAATAGAGGAAAATAGGCATGAGAGCCTGTTGACGACTGCCTTTTGTGTCGTGGACCCTCCAAAGAACACTGTCCACCCCAACCCACTACCGCTCTTTCAGATTTCACAAGCCAAACTCTGTCGGAAAATTATGATGCTGTCGTTCGTAACCGAAAGCCACCACCGCTTGTGGCTAGAATTTGTTACTGCCTCTGCGTCTCAAAACCAACCCCCCCCCCCAACAAAAAAAAAAAAAAGAAAAAAAAAAAAGAAGAATAGTCACATTTACTAACAGAAATCTGTCCCCTTGAAGCAACCTCAAACATTCACTTTTTTGGAGCTCCGAAATCTTTTCCTTGGAAGCACTCAACTTTGCACAACATTATTATCATTATTATTATTATTTTTATGAAATTTTTATTCCGCCGAACCCTATAATCTTTAAAAGACAGGGCAGGAAATTATGACTTTTGTTATAGGTGGCCACGAGGGAAACATTCATGGGAGGCAGGAAACACTCGACTTTGCACAACATTAATCTCACATAATACTGAACATTAATCTGTCTACTTCATAGTCCATTTTGATCTTCAAGCGCATGAACACTGGTTAACAATAATAACCAAAAGAAAATCCCAGACAAAATTGAAGTTCGATCTTTTTAATATGAATGTTTAGTCGTGTAATTTATCAAGAACTTTTTCAAATCAACCAGGCAACAATTGGCCTAACCAATGGGGTTTTCCTTCCATCTTCAAAATTCTTGGAGTCATGGAAGGAATCGTACTTGCAGGCCGGATCAAGGCTGCCCAGGCTTGCTTCACCAAATCTCCTTCGATATTGTCGATTCTCACGAGTGAGTTTATCTTCACCGATCTCCCTTCTCTCTTTCTTAACTCCCACCTCGATTCCATCCCCGCTGAGCTCTCCAAGTAGGCCTACCACTTCCTCTCCGCCTCCAAATCCCACCGACGGCTGCATCGTCGCCCGCGGCTCCCTCGACAAGTCTGTCGCCATGCAGTACCTTGAGGTCGTTTGAAACCTTAAGCTGAAAAAATTCCAACCTAATGGACGACAACGCGTGGTGGTCGAGCGACTGACGGCGAGGGTGGAGCTGTGGAGTTCTACGGGTTGGCTAACCAGCTACAATGGCGTTTTCTTTTTCTTTGTTTTTTTAGGAATAAATGTGTATTAAAATCACGTGTGGAAAGTTCAGTTTTGTTTTTACACTCATTTGTCTATTTCTACCGTTTGATTTTGATCTAAACTATCTTTAATCGCTCTGCATTGATGGAGGATTAAAACGCCACTCATCAAAGATATTCGCCTTAACATTATTTGAAGTGTGGGATGCTTTCATGATTCTTGTAAAAGATAACATGGTACCAAAATAATTGCATTTGCTTAAAATGACAAACATAACATAGAGAAATTATACTTTATGATAACTATCGTGGCATATCAAAAGTAGTCTAGTTTCTCTAGGGGTCATTCTTGTCTTGAAAACCCTTGCTGCAGCATGAACAGAGTTTCACCCCAAAACTTAAGCTGAAATTCTTTCCTGCGTTTTCCACACGTGTGACATTATTCAATATCAACATGAACTTGATTTTTCCCTCTCTTCACGTGATGGGTTTTATTGTTACTTTCTCTCTCTTTGGCAGGACTGACGGCATGCAGATGACTGGGGCCCTCGAGAGAATGAGGCATGTGTTTGATCCCATTCTCCCATTAAAAAAAAAAAAAAAATTCCATGCTTTCCGGCGGGAAAGAATATGACGTGTATTTCATTATTTTTTGTGTTATGTGTTGACATGTTACTGGTTAACAAATTGGTGGAATAATTTATTGTTGTAAATAAAAATGAAGAAAAAAGTTTCGTAACAATTTTTTTTACTGTAGTTATTTTTTTCTTTATTCTACGAGTTCTTAATTTTTTTTTTTAACAAGAAAGAACCGAATGTTATAAATTTATAAATGTAAATCCAAATGAAGAAAAAGTAGGGCAATTTGAAAAAGACCACTTGGTATTGCTATTGTTTTTTAATTTTATTATTTTTAAAAACATTTGAAACATATTACTTATAATAAATATGAAATATTTTTTTCTCAAGTATTTCAGGCTAGGATTAGAGAAACATGAGTTATTTAAAGGTATGTTGACATTTAGAGTGATGAAAAATGGTATAGATTAAAAGAAAAAAAAAATGATAGAATATAATAATAGCAACAAAAAAGTGATATAACACTTAATTTACTTGAAAAAGTTTTGTAACAAAAGGTTTTTTTTTTTTTTCCCTGTAGTTATTTTATTATGAGCTCTTCCCGTCAGCTTGATGGGGGTAGGAGCCAAGCTTGGGGCCCACCCTTAAGAGGGCCAGGCTACTGTCAAACTAGGCTGTTTAGACTTTTTGTTTATTGTTTACTTGTACAACTTTTCTATCCAAAGGAAAAAAAAAAAAAAAAAGGTGAGGAGTTTATGTTATGCCTATCCTTTAATGATGCATTACAACTAGGACAATATTTCTGGGATCAATTTGGTGTTTGAAAGAAAAGTTAAAATGGTATGATTAGAACCATATGTTATATTATATGAGAGTTTTATATTATAGTAAATTTTTGCTTTATAGTTAAGTGAGTTTTACATTGTTTACGGTTGAAACTGTATGTTTGAAAATGCAATCCTTAACACCCTATAAATCTTATGAAAAAAAAAAAAAGGATCCTAAGGTAAATGTTTGTATTTTAATTCTTTTTTCTTTGTCAATGGTCCAAGTTTTATTAAAGTAGAAAAATAAATGTTTTTAAAAATGGTTGGGAGAATTATGGAAACGGATCATATCAGGGTTGGATCAAGAATTAAGAGCATATTTTTGTGAGATGGGTAAATAATAGCTATTTTTTTTTTGAAATTCCAAAAATGCTGCATTTGCAATTCATCAAATAGCTAATGTACAATCAGATGAGGTTACCAACACAAGGCAAACCCGAGAACGTCAATTTCCAAAACTAATCAAACCAACAACAAACTAGATTTAAACGCAAAAAACACATGATACAAATTAAAGCATATCTTAGAAAATAATGATCATATCACCAATTTGTTCACATCCTGAGCAACGACAATCTGTCGCAGGCCCATGAAATGCGTCGTCGTTGAAAGGGCTTGCACTGCTTTGACGACGAAGAATGCCATCGCAAGGACTAGCGACAGGATCGAAAGTCGTATTTTGACAGGAGGAGAGAGAAAGCTGTCAGGGAGGAAGGATAATCTTCTGTTTTGAGTCACGGCGAGCTTTGCTCACGATGAACGATGAGCTTCCTCTTTTATTTTTTTAATTATTTTTTTTAGCTATATTGAGTCTAACCTTTTAATTTTGGTGCAAAAAGACTGAATTTAAATGACACCATTAAAATTTGTACGGATTTCATTCATGTGCTTAGCTATTACCTCTTGGCCTCGTTATAACATATATCGAAAGACCTTTTGATTTCGGTGGTACCTTTGGTCTAGTGCAGATTTTTATTAAAGGAATGATATGTTGTTAAAAACGAGGATTGACAGGCTTCAAGGATCATAAATATGCATTTGGAGGATCGCCGGGTGTTGAGGCATGATTTCTGGGTGCACGACAGCGCCCGTGTAGGGATCAAGATGGTGTTACAGCGCGAGCAATTAGGCACCGCGGTGCTAGGCGTAACCAAATCTGAAGACGCGTAAAAAAACATAGGGATGTAGTGCCTGTAATGAAGCTGTGGCGCTAGGTTGCATGTTTTGACATAAAAATTGTCCAAATCTTCTCAAAACTTTCCTGTTTCAAGCCTAGAAGGCAAATCTATAAATACTATATTTTGGAGCGCAAAACACATCAGTTTTCAGTGTAGTGTTTTTAGCCAAAGGAGAGAAAAAGAACAGAGAAAGAGGAACACGTGGTGGTTTCAAGAAGGTTATCTGCATAGAGATTTTTGAATACCAATCCATTCTTTCTTTTCCTTCATTCTCTTGAACTCCTAATGTTGCTTATTTTTATTTTTTTGTTTTTATTTTGAAATACACTAGGCTAATTTTATTTTGTGGTTAAGAGTGATTTCAGAGCCCTAGACATGATTTTGTACTTGATATTTTCAAAATTATTTCTAATTTTCCCAATCAAAATTGTTTATGTTCTTCTGTTATTATTATTCATAATTATTTTGTTGTTTTACTTGGGGGACTAACTGAAAAAAGATTTGAAATTAATCCAATGCTAGATTGGAATACTTGATCCACTATTGTCTTATTATTATAATCATTAGTAACAAATTTCGATTGGAAAAATTGGAAATAGATGATTCATTAGTTAACTACTAATGATTATTTTATTGTTTTGCTTTGGTGGCTAACTGAAAAGGATCTGAAATTAATCCATTGCTAGATTTGAAGGCTTGGTTAGCTATTGTCTTGTTTTGTAATCATTAGTAGCAAATTGTAGTAATTGATTATCGTCGAGTTTTTTTATGATTATATGTGGAACATAACTCAGCTTAAATAAATCAAGCTTATGACTTTGTTGCCTTGATTAACCTATCTTCTCATCTTAATGCTTCCATTAAGTCAAAATTAGAGAGTTTGTTCTATGTTCTTTAATGGAAGGAGATTAATTGAAGAGCTTGTTTTATTTAACAACAAAGCAAGAAAATATTGAGATTGCAAAGCTTATTGTTATCTATGATTGGTAGTGTCGATAAAAAATTTGGAATAATTCTATGATCAATTACATAATTATTGTTTAATGGTGGTGAATGATCATTTAACCGGTTTAATCATTATTGTTTACAACCTCATGCATTTAGTTTCGTTTCTATTTGTTTATTTAATTTTGTTTTCTTTATTTTTACTAATTTTAGTTAACTATTCCAAACCCCCCTTTATTTACTTAGGAAATTAATAACTGTTAATTACAACCAATCCTCTGCGAAAACGACTATTTCTCATCACTACACTTAATAACATCTACACTTTTAGAGAGCTTTAATTTGGTGTTCCCCCCGATCCTACCAATGTGAATAGTGGAGATGCAAATATGCGTTTGCATTGTTCATTCCACGCCAATCATTATTTTTTCTTTTTTAATATGCAAAAAGGGCAAAAAAGAATATTTGTTTTGTATTATTACCCCAATTTTTTCTTTTTCAATAATCTTTTTATTTTTTTGCTTTTTTGCTACCAAAAAGCGAAAAAAAAACTTTCTTTTGTGTCCCACATTGTTAATTTTGTTTTACAATTAATTTAATATGGACAAAAATTAATACATAAATAATACGAAACACAAATACGCAATGTAAAAAAATCCTACATTTATACCAACATGAACTAAAATTACACAACACTAAAAATAAAATAGAACATGAACATAATGCAGTATTCGTAACATAACGCAATACAACTAGATTAAGTAGTACAACAACAATTTAATATTCCTGTAGATTAGTTTTGGATCCTCTAATATCATTCAAATATTGGCCAAAACCATTGGATGCAGAAGGAGGTTGTTGGTATTGTTGTTGTTTAGCTCTTTTTTGTAAAATTCGTGCTTGTTTAGCTTGCATATAAACACGAAAGTTTAGATCGTTGATCGAATTTAAGACTTGTAACAAAATTTTGTTTTCTTCTTTAACTTCTTTAAGGGAAAAATTCTTGTTTTGTACTTCCAATTGTTGCTGCCTGTCCAAGTTGTCTTTTTTAACATATCTAGAACTATCGGTTTTCTTCTTTGAGGCTATTGATAACAGCTGAAATTTATTCATCACTTTTTTTCTTTAATTTGGATTTCTTTATCCCAACAGGTCGTTGTTGTTGGGATGAAGAACCACCAACATCCTCATCATCTAAATTGAGAGAAAATGATGACAGCCTGGGAGATACCGGCATAGAAGATTCAAGAGTGGAATTATTTTGCTTTATTTTGACATAGATCAAACTTTGCTTCTGAAAAGCTTGTCTTGCATTGGTGACGTTATCGTTAAAATTTTCAAAATCCTTAAACTATATTCCATACGTGATAAAATTTGAAGCCATTAATTTTGAAGTTAAGATCTTGCATGAATAATCTCTTTGCTTGAATTAATTGTAAATTATTGTTAACATTAAATTTAAGTATTTAGACTAATAAAAATAATACAAAACTAAGTTTAATAAATGCTCATGATATCTTGCTTTGAAGTACCGCTTGGATGCATATTTTCATCTTGTTTTAAGCAGGCATTCAATTTCCTTATAGCTTTCTCTATAGATTGCATTCGAGACTACACAGATCTTTTATTATGATACTTCCAACACTTGTTTCTTGCTTTGTTGTAGGCATCCTCCGCACAAGACCAAAATCTATCCACAGACTGGTATATACCCGTAATAGGGTCTTAAGAAATATCTAAATCAACTTGACATAGGAGTACGTCTTCAGCAGCAGTGTATCCAAAAGATTGGATAGTTTTTTTTTCACAAGTTTATAGTTGGAGAAGAGCAATGGTTAAAGAAAATAAGATTTTTTGTTCTGAAATAGAATTCACGATTGTTATTTATAGCAAAACAAGACAAGAATCAACTTTATACTTTCTTGAATAAACTTATATAAGAATCTTATCAACATTACACCTTCTTTAATAAACTTAAATAATAATCTTATCAGATTTTAGACCTTCAATAACCTTAAATAAGAATCTTATTGTTGGAGTACAATTTGGATTAGCCAAAATCAAAGAAGAAGGCTCAATGGGTGCAGCTTATTATGCGATTCCTATAAAGAGTGCTTAATCGAGTTCACTAGAAATATTCGTCAGAAGACTTCGATATGTTTGATCCAAATAAATTGACATTATTTGGTTTGATGAGTATATTTTGTTCGATCTATTAAATAAAACTATAGTAAAAGAAAATAAGGGTTGGGCAGAAAAATCACATCTCTTTGTTCATTTAGATCATTGTGTTGTTTGTGGGTTTGAAAGTAACAGGGGAAGATCTATTAATTCACATAGCTTGTCATGGGAAATGGCCTACTGCCTCAAACATTACTAAGCCCACTCTTTCACCAGTTGAAGTACACGATCTTAGAAAGGCCTTTATAAATAGGAGGCAAGGGTACTATTTGAAGGCTTTCAAATTCAATCCCAGACTTTCATTTACCAACCTCAAATACTGCAGCAAATACTCTTTCCTCACAAAAACTATTACTTTTATTAGTTCATTTGCTTCCAATAAGAAATCTTGTATTTGTATCAAGTTCATTACTTAGTGAAGAAACACAATGGATGTAGCTCTATTCAAGGGTGAACCACCATAAAATTTGCACGTGGTATCTGAATTGTTTTTGCTATTATTAGTATTCTAACCTTGTTTATGAGTTTGCTAAAATATAATAACGGTGATTTAAAGGCCTAATTATTCTCAATTAATTTTCAAATCTTGTTTTAACCTAATTCGATTTAATTATAGGTTTAATGTCTACACTTATAAGCTTTACATTTTCTTCGATAAACTTAGATAAGAGTTTAAATAAAGAATATATTCTTCACTTATTCCAAAGATTTTGAATAAGAAAATCTAGACTATTAAACCAAATCATCGGATGAATTACATCATCATCTCAACTATCTGGTTAAATTTTCGACCTTATTAGTTAAAAATAGTTTTTTTTTGGCTATAAATTACATACAACATTATGACTAACAACATTATCACAATCCTTAATTGTTGTTTAAAAACGTGTTTTCTTACATAGCCATGTTTTTTTTATTTCAGAAATGAATTCCAACAATAATGGTACATCTTATTTATCATGTTCAACTTCATCTTCAGAAGAAGATAATTATCTTTCAGGGATGAATAATCTCAATGCAGAAGAAGAAGCAATATATCGTGTGCCAATAACAACAGGATCATTGCCCAGTAGGTCAATCAACAAAACAACCAAGTGACGCATGGTGGGTGGGTCGATTCTTGGTCATATAGTGATTGATGAGGGAGTATTTCATTTATAAATCAATTATTTATTAAGTTTAAATATTATGAAAATCCTCAAGCTTTTGTGTAGTTTGATTTTTTTGATGTTATTTTGTAGGAAACTAATAAATTGAAATTTAATAGAAAAATGGCATCAAAATCGGATCAAAAACAGAGTTTTTAGGTGCGAATAGGTATGCGGCACCCCAAGGGCGCACGCAGCATGCGTTAGGGGCCCAGCAGGCCCCTTCGCGTGGCTGTGTAAGCAACAGGTGCTCCCTTGCCTGCGTTGGAGTTCCCAGCACACTATCAGACAGAACCTGTTGCACGCCCGCGTGCCTACGAGGCCTCTTGCTGCATGCCTTGCGCGCCCCTGGGGGGCTGCGCGCTCACGTGTCATATGCTGATTTTGAGTTTGTTTGGCCAATCTTGGCCCTCAATTGTAATCCAATTGTCCCAAATGCAAGTTGATTGATGCCTAACCACTTAAAACCCTAGAAGCCTCCATATTTTGGGGTGGAGGCATAACTTCCAAAGGAGATTTAGAGCTCACTCCAAGGAAGAACATCAAGAAAAAAAAGAAAAAAATGTATTTGCTTTTTGTTTTGTTCTAGTTTAGGATTTTAGTTTCTAGTTTTAGAATTAGGTTTTACTTGAGATGCATTTGGAGATTAAGAACCATGAGGGAGAAGAAGATGGAAAGCTTAGAGACCATGACAAACTCCAAAATGGGTTTTTCATTCTTATTCTCTTCTTGTTATTTTTGTGGCTTGTCCTTGATGTTAGTTAAGTTTATTTTAGTTGTGAAATAGTTGTTTTTCTAGAGCTTTGATTTTGCCTTATTATGAAGTGTTGATTTATTTTTAGTGCATTTTCATGGTTGATTTGTGTTGTTTCATTTTTAATGCTTCTAATTTATTGGACCAATGGATTAGATGATTTTAGTATGTGGGGTTTGATGCTCGAGAGAGAGAAATTTCAGGTACGGATCATAGGAAATGCATTTGAGTGAGTATAAGATCAAGAGATTTATACTTCTTTCATAGTCATTAGAAGAATTAGAGCTTAATGAATGTTTAATTATTTGGTTCTAGATAGAGATATTAAAATCTGATTTTTTGAGCATATTATCCAATTTAACGCTCGAAAGAGATAATTAGGTTAACTAAGAAGTTCTTGACTAAATAATCATGAGATTAACTTAATAATAAAATTAATGCGAATTAATTATGGTGAAATCGATTCTCTGGTATTTTAAATTAATTGTTTTCATTTTATTTTTGATTACATTACTTTTATTTTCAATTTAGTTTCTAATATTTGGTTTTAATTTTATTTTTAAGTTAATTTCGGTAATTCAAATAGTCTTAGAGTCAATCAATTTTGGTAATTAATATAAACTAAACCTAATCCTTATAAAATAGACATCCGTACTCATATACACTTTATTACTTGTACGACCTAGATACTTGTGGATTCGCAACAATGATCCATCGTGATAGAGAAATTACAGATAGTAATCTGTTCAATAATTTTTTTGTCAAGAACCGGCGCTATAATGATGTCACGTTTCATTGCAGATATTAAATATCTCGAAGTTTGTTTCTTTGTATTATTGATGTGGTTAAGGGTCATGACAACTTCTTACAACAACGAATGATAGGCTTGGTAGACTCGGATTATCAATTTTAATAAAGTAACAGATGTGTTCCGGATATTAGAGTATGGTCTACGGGTGGATGCTATGAACAAGTACATTAAAATAAGCGAAGTCAACAACAATTGAAAGCATGAAGAGTTTTGTCATTCTATTGTGGAGATATTTGCAGAGCGGTATCTAAGATCACCTACTGCTGGTGACGTTGCCAGGCTACTCCATATTGGTCAATAATGTAGTCTAAGATTGTATGCATTGGAAGTGAAAAGATTGGCCAATGATATGGGCCGGATAGTATGCAGGTCATAGTAGATAACCAACTATTAGTCTAAAAATTGTAGCGGATTATGATATTTGGATATAGTATGCATGGTATTGTCAGGCGCCAACAACGATATCAATATATTGGAGTCATTCCATCCTTTTCCAATCTTGCTTAAGGTGTTGTTCTTCCCGCTCATTATGTTATTCAAAGAAAAGAATATTGCGTAGGTTATTATTTATTTGATACTATATACCTAAAATGGTTCACCATTATGCGAACTATTCACGAGCCACGTGGTCGGAAGAAAAAGTATTTCGCCATGAAACAGGAAGCGTGTAGAAAATTCGAATCATTTTGCTACAGTATTTTCTCTCACAAAAATTTAAATCTTCATTCAAATACTCTACTCAAATGTGTTTTCGGAGTTCTCCAAACATGTTTTGTCATTGTAGCAGGACCGACGTGCTTCTGGAGAAAAGAAGTGCTACATGGCAAAATAGCTGCATGCATTATTATGCACAATATGATAATCGAGGATGACATGATCTTGATGCAACAATTGAAGCTGCGATGGAAGCAATGACTTCAGAAGTTGAAGTGGTGATAGTTGAAAATATTTGATTTGAACATTCAGACACAGACAAATCAAGGATAAAAATGGTTACATTACGCTTGATGCATTAATTGATTATTTGTGGGAGGAGTATAATAATTTCAACATTAAATGAATATCAACATTTTTTTCACTTTTGCGTTTGTGTCTAGTTATTAAATGTAGTGTTTGGTTCACAACTTTTTAATGTAAATCTGTTTTTAATTAATACATCAATATTTTATAGGAAAATATAATTTATTAATTTATTATTTATTACGACTTTGTTAAATGATAGACATATTTTATTGTATCAATATGTGAAAAAATATTGCATGTGGACATAATTCGTGAAATAGATGAATAGTGTAGGATTAGTATAAAGGAATATAAAAAGGGTGATAAAAAAGAATACACATGCAATATTATTTTTGGTGTCAAAAATGATGTAATGAATTGAAGATGAATTTATCGTTTGACATAAAAGTCGCATCATTTTTGGTAAAAGTTACACCATTTTAATGTTAAGAGTTGAAAATGCTCTAAAACAAATGATTTTTTTGGAAAATAATAAACGATTGATGTCAAAGAAAAGAAAGCAAATCAACGATACTTTGATATCAACTTTAAGACAAACCCAAGTGCTCTAAGACATGACGAGGTTGAAATCGACACTTCTGGTTGGAAACAAACAGAAACAAAAGTTACAAATAAAAAAAAAAAAGGGGGACGATAAACGGCAAAAAGGACGACGCTTTGCTAACGTGATTCTTTGACAGGGTAATATGGTGCAAACAAAATGTCAACATATTTGCTGAAAGTGGCCGGTTTTTGTTAGATTCAGGTCCCACTCAAATTATGAATTAAATATAAGATGACATCAATCAACAACTTAATAAAAAGGAACCTTAGGATGGCTGCAGAGATAGTTCTGATTTATATATTTTATTTTTTTAAGGATAGACTTAAAACTTAAGAGAAAATGAATCTAAAAAGAAGTTTTATTTTTTGATACTGAAAAAATAACCTACAAATATATATTTATTCTTTATCCATCTAATTCTATAGAAAGATATGATTTTGACTATATAATAGTTGGTAAATGTTTATTATCTTTATTTATTTTAATTCCTCAAATGAGTTTATTGAAAAAACCGTTAATGCATTTAAGAATAGAGATTTTTTTCCCCTCCTGTTTGAGCACCTGCTTGAGATTTGATATACAAGCCGCACCCACTTTCATTCGTTTTACTAAAATAATAATAAATTAAAAAAAAACTGTGGGTGTTTGAAAAGATGGTAGGAACTAGTGGTGACAACTACTTTTATTGTAACATGTGAGAATTTTACACTGTAGTAAATTTTTTTTTATTGTTACTGTAGCATGTGAGAGCTTTTTACTGTTTATAACTGAGTTTATGGTAGAAACTGAGTGGTTCCCACAACTCCCAAACACCCTCTACCTTAAACCCTCTTTAAAATCGTACAAAATTTATAAGGCAAATAATGGCAGACCAGATCTATCTCTTATGATGTTGGCGGATTCAGAATCCAGATCTAAACACTTCACAAGAAAAAAAGAGAAGGAAAATAAAAGAAAAACAAAAAAAGAGTAAAAGAGAAAAAAGTTGAATCATAAATTATGAAAACCACGTTCTTATTCTTTTTGTCTTTTTGCAATATTTAATAAAGAACTTCTTGCCTAAAAGTCTTTAATTTATTGTCTTCGACTTGGTTGAAAAGTTTATTTTATAAATCATTTTGGTGGCTGAAAATTCACATTTGTTCTTGAAGAAAATTCAAGTTTGTTTATTGGCTTAAGTTGGGTTTAACGAAAGGATTGAGGAGTGTCATCTACTGCCGTTTTCGGATATTTCGTCACATTTCGTCGGCCGGAAACACATTGAAATTGCGTGCAATTTATTTAACCATTTTTATTTTATTATTTTATTTTTTTATGTATGTCATAAAGAGTGTGAGGTCTAAATATTCAAAAAAAAAAAAAAAAAAGGTGAGATCTAGAGGCCTGATTTTTAAGATGTTTGGGAGAATGGTTTGAATGTAAAATATTAGTGTGAGCGTTTTACATTATAGTATTTTTTTGCTTTTTACTATAGGTTTTGAAGGCTTCATACTGTGTTGATTTCAACCGAGATATCAAACAACCGCTTTATTTTCTCTTTTTTTTTTTTGTTTCTAAAGAATTATAATATTTTCCCAGATGGGTGTCACGTTATCATATTTAAATTAGTAAGTTTATCTGCTATATGTTGTAGCTGCTGAAAGCTTTATACTGTGTTGATTTCAATTAAGATGTCAAACAACTGCTTCATTTTTCTCTTTACCTTTTCTAAATAACTATAATATTCTTCCCAAATATTCATTTTTCCTTTTACTGTTTCTAAAGAACTAATACTCTTCCCATATGGATGTCACGTTATCATATCTAAATTACTAAGTCTATCTGCTAATTTTCATTGATAAAACGATTAGCTGTTTGTTTTTGGAATTAAAAGAATTGCAGAGCCATTTGATTTTAGAAAAAGTCAGGATCACTTGTTGGCACTAAATAGGAAGAAGCATATTTGTTGGGCAACAGGGAAAAAAAATAGAGTGTTCCTATGAACCGTTGAAGAAAATGCCGAAAGGTGGCATGGGCATCATTAATCCACAACTTTATGCATGACCAAAATTAAAAAGTGATCGCTGATTATAGGTCAAAAATTTTGCACCAGCTCCATCCACCCAATGCCAATTTTTACCAACTTCATTCGCAAAACAAACTAGTACCAATATCCTGTTCCAAAGCCCACTAGTATTACAAGGTTAACGTTCTAATCAAATTAGGTATATTCATTTAAGAAAAGAAGGATAGAGAAAAGGAAAAGTTAAACTTTATGATAGAAAAAAGAGAAAAGGCAACCAAATGTACAAGGTAAGACATGCTCAGCCAAATGATTCAACCATATAAGGTGTATGGAAGCATTGATTAGAACGAAAAGAGTAGTGAGAAAGCTCCTCCAAATGAGCAGGGTGTTTAGTTTTGAGACTTTGATTGATATTTGGTTTTAAGATTTTGGCTTGTCACCTCAAAAAATAAAGATTTGGGTTTGTTTTTAAAAAATTAGCAGATAGGTTGTAGAATATTACACAATTTAGGAGAATTTGCTTTAAGCTTTTATAATATTCCAAGAATTTTTATATCAATGGACAAAATGAGTAGGGTAGTGAGAAAGCTTCTCTAAAGGAGATTACTTGACTAATGTTGTCTTAAATTAGATGAATATAAGGATTAATATGAGGTTCAAAATGGAGCATATCCGCCGTCGTTTTGGCTCAATACCATCCCTCAATTGTAGATAATAAAGCGCGAGGGTCACCGTGAGAATGATCTACCAAGGTTTTTTTTTCTTCTTCTTTTTTATTATTTAAGGACTAATTCTTTTTGTTTATAACGAGGTTATAATTATACCTCTTAACGGATGCATCAAATATGATTAAGACCTTGTGTATTGAAGTCCTTTAATGCTAATTAGGGTGTTTAGAAATATGATTAGAACTACAAAATGATAGTTCAAATTATTTTTGTTTTAAATCTTGTGAGAGCACTTATAAAAAAATTAGTTGAAACAGCAATTTTTATAGTTCTAATAATGTTTTTAAACATCCTAAATATATAAAAAAAGGGGGTCAAATCGTCTTATCATTTCACGTAAATAGATACGTGAGAGGACCATCTTTTCTTTATTATTATTATTATTATTATTATTAGAAAAAAAAAAGAATGAGGTTTTTTTCCAACACAAGGTAAATTCAAAGAGAAAATTGTCAGTTATTACTTTCTTTCGACGTAGTTGGATATATATACAAAGAACAATAAAGTTTGCATTACTTCCTGGCGCGCCTGCATTTCATACTCAAAACCAGGGAAAATCCTCAAAGAATGTGACCGTTATTTTAAAAAAATCAAAGATTAGGACACCTGGTTACCAAACGCAGCGAGTTCCCAAAATTTTCGCCACCCTCGGCGCGTTCTCAAACCCCCACCTTCTCCCTTCCCCACTCCTCTGCTCACACTGCTGCTCACTGTACGATGCTTGGCACTATCCACCCCTCTCTCTCTCCTCCATTTTCATGCCACAACAAAACACAACACTACACAATACAGCATTTATTCCTCTCTCTCTCTCTCTCTCTCTTCCTAGGCCATCATATCATCGCCAAAAGCAAAAACCCATGTTCACACTTACTTCACTTCACTTGACTGCATTTTTTTTCTTTTTTGCTTTTTGGGATATAGCAAGGATCAATCACTCTACTAAATAGTAACGTCGAAAAACTAATTTGGAAGCTCAAAAGAGTGTTTTTTTTTTTGTTTTTGTTTTTTGGGCCCAAAAATGGGGTGTGCGCAGTCGAGAATAGAGAATGAAGAGTCCGTTTCGCGTTGTAAGGACCGGAAAATCTTGATGAAGGAGGCCGTTGTCGCCAGAAACGCCTTCGCCGCCGGCCATTCCGGCTACGCCATCGCGTTGAAGAACACCGGCGCCGCTCTCAGCGATTACGGTCACGGAGAGTCCGAGGAGGCTCCCCAGCTCCACCCCTCACACTCGCGCTCGCTTGAACCGGCCTCCCAGCCCCCTATGCCTCCTCCGCCGCTGCTGATCGAGAACCTCCCCCCGCCTCCGCCGCCGCTTCCGAACTTCTCGCCGAGTCCGAGCTCCCAGCTCAAGCGTGCCGTCACGATGCCCGAGATCCCGATGAAGCTACGCAAAAACCCTAACTCCATCGCCATTGTCGAAGAAGAAGACGAGGAGGAAGAGCACGGAGGATTGCGCCGGTCGAGGAAGGAAACGGCACTGGAGGTTACTCCCGCGGCGGCGACGTCGTCGCCGCGTACGCCGGAGATGAAGCCGGTGCCGCCAATGCCGGAGTCAAAGGGAATGGCTTGGGACTACTTCTTCGATGTGCACAACATCCCCGGGTCGTCGCTGGGGACGGAGGAAGAAGAGGATACTAGGGTTGAGAATGGCGAGCACGAGGGAGTGGATTTCGGAGAACACAAGAAGATCGGAGAGGTCGAGGTGGAGCCGAAGACGCCGGAGAAGGTGGCGGCGGTGGTGGTGGAGGAGACGGAGGGGCAGAAGAAGAAGAAGAAGAAGAAGGCGGAGGAGACGGCGGGGAAGATGATCGAGCATTCGCAGACGGCGCCAGCAGATTTGAGGAGGGCGGCGGCGCCGGCGGCGTCGAGCGTGAGCTTGGTGAAGGTCCTGAACCAGATTGATGATCATTTCTTGAAGGCTTCGGAGGGCGCTCAGGAGGTTTCCAAGATGCTTGAGGCCACTCGCTTGCATTACCACTCCAATTTCGCTGATAATCGAGGTTCTTCATCTTCTTTTTCTTTCTATGAATTTATTATGCTATATATATGTGTATATATATATACATATATATCTATGTTTATATGTTTGTATCACATGTTGTAATGGTCAATTTCTCTCAATGAGTACTTTTCTTGTGTTGTACTCGTAGTTTTTTTTTTTTTTTGTTCTTATTTTTTCAAAATTTTAATGTATGCAGAAATATCTTTGTTTTCACGTGAAAATTTTTTCTCATAAACTTTTGGAGAATCTTACCTGAAATATTTATACGTTTTCTCTTTGCTTTCTTTTGGAAAAAGGGAAAAAAGTGCTATGTCCTGGATATTTGTCTGCTTGAATTCTATAGCAGAGAAAATCAAGATAAATTGTTATTAGAATCAATGATTACAATTCGGATTTTGTATTAATTCTGGGGAAAAGTTACTTTGTGCGATGTGGGGCATTAGCATATATCATTTTTCTAATACTTAAACTCTCTTGAATTGAATGTTATGCAGGACATATAGATCATTCTGCGAGGGTCATGCGTGTGATTACGTGGAATAGATCGTTCAAAGGCATACCCAACGGAGATGGTGGGAAGGATGAATTTGATTCGGAACAAGATGAAACTCATGCCACTGTTTTGGACAAGTTGTTAGCGTGGGAAAAGAAACTGTACGAAGAAGTGAAGGTACGCGGCAATTGGTTCGCCCGTTTCGACTTTTAATTGTTCGTTTTGGCAGATTATGAAACCAATTTTGTAACCAAATGCGCCCAAACTAATTCGTGTATAAGTTGACTGGGAAGTTTCCTCCCTCGTATGTTGATACTTTTGTCGATCTTCTTGTATTTGATAGCAAGGTGAGCTTATGAAGCTAGAGTATCAGAGGAAGGTTGCATTGCTGAACAAGCAAAAAAAGCGGAATGCGAGTGCTGAATCCTTAGAGAAGACAAAAGCAGCTGTTAGTCATTTACATACGAGATATATAGTTGACATGCAGTCCATGGATTCTACGGTGTCAGAAGTAAATCGGATACGTGATGAGCAATTATACCCAAAACTTGTTAGTCTCGCTGATGGGTGAGTTTTGATAACAATCTCTCTTTAAGATGTTTGATTTTTGCTTCTGAACTTTCTATCATGTCTTATTGTCTGAACAGATGATAGGTTTTTCATATTCACCTCTTTTTGTTTTGCACCAATAGCCCGTGTATTAATGTTAGCATTGATAGATTAAGTACTATAAGCCCAATTCTAATTATTCAACTGTACAGTATGCAGAAGTACTTTTTTTTTTTTTTCAACTTGAGAAGTTCTGGATTCTTCTGAACTGAACACAATAAAAGAGCCAACTGATATCCCTCTTCTCGTGACCTCTTACATATTGCCTTAACTGTTGTATTATCAATTTAGCCAACATAACTGCGAGTCAAATTAATGCGGATGCTCTCTTGCCTCCTATGAACTTCAGTAAAAAGATTATTCACCATAAAAATAAAATAAAAAAATTTCTTTTGCACACTTTCCATTCGAATGCTTCTACCGTGATCTTTGTTTTCGTTCCCCCTCATGGATATATACTTTGTATGCATGTCCGTGTTAGCGAGGACTGAGTATCATGCTTAGCTTTTGATCATGACGATAAAATATTTCATATTTGCACCACAGGATGGCTACAATGTGGGAAAGCATGTGCATACACCACGACAGTCAGTTGAAGATTGTTACAGACCTCAAGGGCCTTGACCTTGCCCATGCTCCGAAGGAAACAACCAAGCATCACTATGAGCGTACTGTCCAACTCTTTAATGTCATTCAAGAATGGCATTCTCAATTTGAAAAGCTTGTGACTCATCAAAAACAATACATCCATGCTCTTAATAGTTGGTTGAAGTTAAATCTCATTCCAATTGAGAGCAGCTTAAAAGAGAAAATCTCTTCGCCGCCAAGAGCTCAGAATCCACCAATTCAAGCCCTTCTCCACTCGTGGCATGACCTACTCGAAAAACTTCCAGATGAACTTGCCAAATCCGCGATTTCTTCCTTTGCCGCTGTAATAAAGACCATAATACTTCATCAGGAGGAAGAGATGAAGCTAAAGGAGAAGTGCGAAGAAACACGAAAAGAGTATCTGCGTAAAAACCAGGCGTTCGAAGACTGGTATCAGAAGTACATGCAGCGGAGGGGGCCTGATGAAGTGGAGGCAGAAAGAGGTGAAGATGCAAATACAAAGGATCCCGTCTCGGAGAAGCAATTTGCTGTTGAGAGCTTGAAGAAGAGATTGGAAGAGGAAATTGAAGCTCACCAGAGACATTGTCTCCAGGTTAGAGAAAAATCAATCGGAAGTCTCAAAACTCGACTGCCCGAGATTTTCCGCGCCATGCCTGACTACTCTCATGCCTGCTTGGATGGCTACGAAAAGCTGAGATCTATTACAAAGTCACATAAATCAAATGTTGGCCCTAATGCTTAATCGCCATCTTCGTTGGCCAACTTGGACCCTTGTTTAAGTATAGTTTTTTGCCTATAGAAAGATGTTTTTGCGATGTTTTATAACTGATCTTTGTTCTTGTGTATTTGTGTGGAAAATTTTGTTGTGAAAAGGCTTTTGTTAGCCTTCCACACGAGTCCAAAGTAGAGTCAAGTATTGTGATCCTTAGAAAGTCAAATGTAACTTTTGTGGTTTTTTTTAAACGCTTTTGTTCTAGCTAATATTAATGTGTTATTTAAGAACTTCTACGACATGTTTGTGAAACTGCAGACAATTTTATGGTTGGCCCTTGCTTTTGTGGGTCCTCAGGTGGGGCTGAACTTGCCCATTTTGGCCTTTGCCAATAATAGTAAGATCAGTTTGGTCCCCAGCCAGCTTCTTTTGCCATGCAAGCATGCATGAGAGGAGAAAACTTTCTTCTGCCACTCTAGTCATACATCACATGGTTATGAATTTTGGACACCCCCTTCCTACCAACCTTTGGGGGCTGCAATTTTGGACCACAGGCGTGTAACTGTATGCTTTCTGCAGCCATATTTATGTCCTAGTCATTATGAGGAATTAATTTTACTTGACCAATAAAGTTGGGTAATATTGGATTACTAAATTATATTGTGATGGGTGAGTTGATCTCTATTTAGTTGTTATGAGATATTTATTTATCTATACTCTCTATTTTAGATATATTTAAAACTTACATCTTCAGTATTTAATCTCATTAAATATATATATATATAATATATAATATATATATATATCTTCAGATTAGATTTTAACAAACAAATTTATATCTTACCTCTTTCAATAAGTAATTTTGACATTTAAAATAACTAAATTATCCTCAAGTAAGTAAAAAAAAAAACTAAAACTAAAATTTCAATACACATAAAAAAACACTTTTTGAGGGTTTTGAGGTCAAAGTCCTTTATTTGATTTTTTATAAAGTTTTTTTTTTATTTTTCTATTTGAGGGTTTTTTTTAAAGGGCTAATCGAGGGTATTTTGGGGAAGTTTTAGGTCAAAATCAAGAGTCGAGATCTGCTGTCCCATTTGCATGTGCCTTGGTTGTCCCTCTCTATTAGATTTTGACATATCGTTTAAACTTAACAACTTAAACACGTAAATGGACTTGAATATTAAAAGTAATTAAGAAATTCACTTATGTGTTAAAATTTAATTCTAAAGACAGCTAAGAGAATAGGAAAATGGAACAAGAGATCTTGGCTCCAAAAACAAAGGCTAACTTAGAAAATGTATAAATTGTGTATCATATCTAATTTAAAAGTACATTCGATGAAATAAAAAATCAGCTGTTTAGTTAATTTCACAAATAGTCTTAAAATTTACTCTTAGTCCTAGTTTAGTCCTCAACGGTTAACAAGTTCTATTTTGGTCTTGAATCTTTTATTTAGTTTTAGTTTCGATCTCTCCATTAGTTAGACGTTATTAACGGAAAACTTTTAACGTTTCCTTTTTTAGTTCCTAATATATTACTTTTGTTTACTTTTGGTCTTCCTGTTATAGTTAAGAGTTATTAAGGGCTAAAACTTGAAAAATCTAAATTAAAAAACTAAATAAAATGATTTTGATGCATGTAATTAGAAAAATTGTTAGATTATCAGTGGGATGAATTTTAATTTAAAGAATACAAATTATTTTTAATACCAATATATAAGTATTTGACTTTAACTTTTTTAAGAAAAATTAGAGTTCATATAAAAAATAATATGATAAATTGTTTTTTTATATTATTTACATGAATCAAAAAGATTGTATTTAGTTTCTCACTTTAGGCTTCTTTTTTTTTTTTTAGTTTTGATTCTTAATAATAAATTGCTAATAGAGGGATCAAAAGTAGTACAAAGTAATAGATTAAGGACCAAAAGTAAAACAAAGTAATAGATTAGGGATCAAAGTGGGAGACTTTAGGAATATTTCGTTAAATATTTAACATCCAACCGACGGGGGGATCAAAACTAGAACAAAATAAAAGATTAAGGTCCAAAATGAGACTTTTTAAACATGAGGGGCTAGACTAAGACTAAGGCTAAACTTTAGGGATCATTTGTTAAATTAATCATAAACTTAGAACACATGGTTTAAAAAAACTAAAGGGATAATACCTAAATTACCCTCTCTTTCTTTCATAAATGACACTTTTACCTCTCTTGTTGTGTAAATGCTCAAAACACCTTATGAGTTTACAAAATCATACTCAAAATGCTCCTAAAGTAATTAAATTTTTAAAAATTTTAAGATTATATTTCCTAGTAATATAATATTATTTTAAATAGAATAAAAACTTATATGAAAATGATTTGAGATATTCAAATAAATATTTTAATTAAGCAAATACTTCAATTATTTTTTAGAGTTTTTAATTTTTTTAAGATTGATTCTTTATAGAATTTCGGTTTAATAATGTTTTAAATTGTATTTAGTAAAGGTTGGGTAAGATAATCTTGGAGTCTTAAAAAGTTTAATTGCCCGAGGGGTGTTTTGAGTATAATTTTGAAAAGACAAGCGGTGTTTTGGCATCATATAATAAGAGGGAAAAAGTGGTATTTGAGAAAAACCCAGAGGATGTTTTGGGTTATTTTTCCAAATTAAATAACCCTTTAGTTGTTCATATTGTCTACATCATTAGATAAACAAAGAATTTCTCTCCCTTCCTTTTTACTCACTTTATTAGTTCTCTTCTAAAGTTTGTGCATTTCTAGGCTACGTCGCCCCCTCTCTCTCTAGGACCAAAGCTTGGTGGCGCCTTCAAGCTGGCTTCCGAGCCTCTGACTTGTGAAGTGTTGCAGGTGATGGAGCCAAATCAATCTAGCAAAGGAGAAAGAAGAGAAAAAAAAAAAAAGAGGAGGGCAGGGGGCAGAGACGCAGCGCCGCTGCTCCCAAAAGGAGGGCTACGGCTCCCACCTGACAGCGCCTCGAGGCCCAAACAAGGGCCGCAGTGCCTGCCCGAGAGCAAACCAGCGCCATGGCACCTAGAGTTGGATCTTTTGCAAAATTTTGAGTAAAAGCCGAATTAAAAAGCCCCAAAAAGGGAAAACTACTAGGTTTCTCATTGGTTGCTATTTTTCTCTTCTTTGGGATATAAATAGACATAAAGTGGCTAGGGTTGAGAGAGAGTGACATTATTTTGTGTGAGGCATATTTTTGTGATAGCTTCATTGTTAAGAGAAAAATTCCCACAGGGTGCTAGGTAGAAGAGAGTTTTGGTAAACACAATTTGAGAGTGTATGAGAAACTTCTCTTGTAATCTGTAATCTCTTTCATCATAGTGGAATCTATAAGCGGCAGAATAGGACATAGTCTCAATATTTTGGACGAACCTATATAAAATTTGGTGTCTCTTTTTTTTTCTTTTCTCCTATTTCTTTTTTGCAATTATTTATTCTTACAATCCTTGGAATTAGAAGGCACCTAATTCCCCAATAAGTGGCATCAGAGCGGAGGTTTTGATCAAGAACGATGACGGGAGAAGAAGGTTTGGTAGCCAGTATCACCAAATTTGATGGTTTAGATTTTTCCTATTGGAGGATACAAGTGGAAGACTACCTCTATAGCAGGAAACTACACTTGTCTTTAGGTAATGAACCCAAAAGCATGAAGGATGAAGAGTGAAATTTCCTTGATAGATAGGTGCTGGGAGTGATCCGTTTGACCTTGTTAAAGAATGTGTCCCACAACTTTGTGAAGGAGAATACTACAATAGGGATGATGAAGGTCCTGTCAGAGATGTATGAGAATCCCTTAGCCAATAACAAGATACATCTCATGAAAAAACTCTTCAATTTAAAAATGCCTAAAGGTGCCTTAGTGGTAAAGCATATAAACAATTTCAACACTGTTCTGAACCAATTGGTCTTGGTAGAGATTAAATTCGATGATGAGATCAATGCCCTAATCATCTTGGCCTCGTAACCGAATAGTTGGGAACCCATAAGGGTGACCATTACAAATTTGATTAGGAATGCAAAATTGAAGTTTGTTGATGTTAGAAATTCTATTTTGGAGGAAGAAGTTCGCAGGAAAGACTCAGGTGAAGCCTCAACGTCGAACTCAGCCCTTAATGTTGATAATAGGGGCAGGAAATTTGAGAGGCATTCCAATAGGGATAATGGCAAGAGAGGCAAGTCAAGGAACGAGATAAGCAAGTTGAGAAACAGTAGAACTATAGAGTGCTAGAACTGTGGAAAGACCGGCCACTTGAAGAAGAACTGTAGGGCTCTAAGGAAGAATGAAGACAAGAATAATGACGCAGCTAACGCCACCACTGAAGAGCCATAGGATGCCTTAATCTTGTTTGTTGACAGTTCTTTTGATTCGTGGGTGATAGATTCAGGAGCATCATTCCACACCACTACACACCATCATATCCTTGAGAACTACGTTGTCGAAAATCATGGTAAGGTTTATCTTGCTGATGGAGAACCTTTGGATATTGTTGGCATTGGATATGTAGGTTTGAAAATGCCTAATGGGTCTGTGTGGAAGATTCATAAGGTGAGACATGTTCCCAAACTAACGTGCAACTTGATTTCGGTGGGGCAACTAGATGATGAAGGATACAATGTAAGCTTTAGTTGTGGAGGTTGTAAAGTCACAAAGGGAGCAATGGTTGATGCTCGGGGATGCAAGCTAGAACTCTCTACGTTAACTCTAGTTGCAGAGATACCATAGCAGTTGCTGACTCTGTTGCCAACACCGAGCTATGTCATAATAGGCTCGGTCACATGAGTGATAAAGGAATAAAGGTGCTTTATTGCAAAGAAAAACTGTCAGGATTGAAAACTATTGATCACAGTTTGTGTGAAGCTTGCATCTTGGCAAACAGAAAAGAGTCAGTTTCTCAACAACAGGTAAAGAGCCTAAGTCCAAGAAATTGGAAGTAGTTCACATTGATGTGTGGGGACTTACGACGGTGACTTCCCTTGGTGGCGCTAATTATTATGTGACGTTTATAGATGACTCAAGCAAGAAGGTATGTGTATACTTTTTGAAAAACAAATCGGACGTCTTTGATGCTTTCAAGAGATGGAAACCATGGTGGAAAACAAGACAGATTTGAAAGTAAAGTACTTGCAGTCTGACAACAGGGAGAGTATTTAGATGAAGACTTCAGACAGTATTGTGCTGAGAATGGAATGAAGATGAAGAAAACCATTCTGAAGAAAACCACAACAGAACGAGGTAGCTGAGAGGATGAGCAGGACTTTGAACGAGCGTGCAAAAAGTATGAGGTTGCATGCGGGGCTGCCAAAGTTGTTTTGGGCTTAGGCAATTAATACAGTAGCTCATCTGATTAACAGAAGTCCATCCATACCACTGAAGTTCAAGCTACCGGAAGAAGTATGGAGTGGTAAAAAGGTTAACTTCTCCTACTTGAGAGTATTCGGGTGTGTTTCCTATATTCACATTGATTCCATCACTAGAAGTAAACTTGATGCAAAGTCTAAGAAGTGTTTTCTAGTTGGCTATGGTAGACTTGAGTTTGGTTATCATCTTTGGGATGACCAAAATTGAAAGATTACTAGGAGCAAGGACGTGATCTTCAATGAAGGTGTTCTATAAAAGGACAGAGGCAGCACTAACTCCAGGGGCTCAGGTTCTAAAGACAAAAAGCCTAAGGTGATTCCATTGAAGGATCTTCCTGAAGTGGAGGTGCAAAATCTAGAGGTTGAAGACCAGGAAAACATAGCTCCAAAGGGAAACCATAGCACTCCTACCACTCCAGTCAGGAGGTCTAGCAGGACTATCAAACTGCCATAGAGATACTTCCCTTCTCTGCATTACATTTTGTTGATCAATAGAGGTGAGCTAGAGAGCTATGATAAAGCCATGCAGGCTAAAGATTCAGTTAAGTGGGAGTTAGCCATGAGGGATGAGATGGATTCCTTAATGTCTAATCAACTATGGCAACTGGCAGAGTTACCACAGGGCAAAAAGGCCTTGCACAACAAATGGGTATACTGAATAAAAGATGAATCTAATGGCAGTAAACAGTATAAGGCAAGGCTTGTGGTAAAAGGCTTTCAACAGAAAGAGGGCATCGAGTTCAATGAGATTTTTTCTTCGGTGGTGAAGCTAACCATGATCAGGATGGTACTTACGCTAGTGGCAAATGAATACTTGATCTTGGAATAGTTGGATGTTAAGACGACCTTTCTCTATAGTGATTTGGAGGAGGAGATCTACATGAAGCAGCCACAAGGTTTCGAAGTACTAGGTAAGGAGAACTTGGTGTGTAAAATTTAGAAGAGCTTGTATGGCCTCAAACAAGCTCCCAGGCAGTGGTATAAGAATTTTTACGGCTTTATGTGCAGCAATGGTTTCTTGAGGTGTCAGGGAGATCACTGTTGCTATGTGAAGAATTTTGATGACTCCTACATTATATTATTGATGTATGTCGATGACATATTGATAGTAGGAGGTTGCAAATAGGAGATTGACAAGCTGAAGAAGGAGCTGTCTAAGGAGTTTGCAATAAAGGATTTGGGTGCTATAAAACAAATCCTTGGGATGAAAATAACGAGGAACAGTAATGGTCTACAACTGTCACAAGAAGAATATGTTGAAAAGGTGCTTAGCAGATTCAACATGAGTAATGCAAAGGCTGTGAGTACTCCTTTGGCCAGTCACTTCAAGTTATCAAATGAGCAATCACCGACCACAGAGTAGGAAAGAGACCACATGGCCAAGGTGCCTTATGCTTCAGCAATAGGCAGTATCATGTATGCCATGGTTTGTACCAGACAAGACATTGCACATGCAGTAGGAGTTGTGGTAGGTACATAAGCAATCTAGGTAAGCAGCATTGGGAGGCAATAAAATGGATTCTTAGATATCTGAGAGGTACTGTGGGTTTAGCATTGTGTTTCAAGGAGTCAGACTTGGGACTACAGGGCTATGTTGATGCTGATATGATTGGAGACATTGATGGTAGAAAGAGTACCACTAGTTATTTCTACACTTTGGGTGGCATAGCAGTTAGTTAGGTCTCGAAGCTACAAAAGATAGTTGCACTATCTACAACAGAAGCAGAGTATGTGGCAATGACAGAAGTGAGCAAAGAGATGATTTGGTTGCAGTAGTTTCTGGAAGAACTGGGTCACAAGCAGGAAATGAGTGCATTATACAATGACAGTCAGAGTGCCATTCACTTAGCAAAAAATCCCGCATTTCATGCTAGCGAAGCATATACAGTTGTGGTATCACTTCATTAGATCGGCTTTGGAAGATGGAGTGTTGAAGCTTGAGAAGATTCTTGGGAGTCAGAATCCAGCAGATAGGCTCACCAAGACGGTTTCGATCGAGAAACTGAAGTTATGCGCAACTTTAGTTGAACTTCTCCATGAGGCGAGAGAAGTTGTTGCCGCTACAGTGGAGACATGGTGATTGATTAGTCTCCAATTGGGAGATTGTTGCAGGTGATGGAGCCAAATCAATATAGCAAAGGAGAAAAAAGAGAAAAAAAAAAAGGAGGGCAGGGGGGGCAGAGACGCAGCACCGCGGCGTCCAAAAAGAGGGCCGCGACGCTCGCCTGACAGCACCGTGGCTCCCAAGCGAGGGCCGCGGTGCCCATCCGAGAGCAAACCAGTGCCACGGCTCCAGTTTCAAGCTCCGTGGCACCCAGAGTAGGGTCTCTTGTGAAATTTTGAGTTAGAGTCGAATTAAAAAGCCCCAAAAAGGAGAAACTACTAGGTTTTCTCATTAGTTGCTATTTTTCTCTTCTTTGGGATATAAATAGACATAAGGTGGCTAGGGTTGAGAGAGAGTGACATTATTTTGTGTAAGGCATATTTTTGTGAGAGCTTCATTGTTGAGAGAAAAATTCCCAACGGGTGCTAGATAAAAGAGAGTTTTGGTAAACACAATTTGAGAGTGTGTGAGAAACTTCTCTTGTAATCTGTAATCTTCTTCATCATAGTGGAATCTACAAGCGGCAGAAACAGGAGTTGTCTCAAATTTAGACGAACCTGTATAAAATTTTGGTGTCTTTCTTTTCTTCTTTTCTCCTATTTCTTTTCCACAATTATTCATTCTTGCGATCCTTGGAATTAGGAGGCGCCTAATTCCCCAACATGAAGAGGTGTGGACAAGTGGGTTATGGCTAGGAAAGGAGGTAATCTCAGGTATTAGGGAAGCTTTGCACTATATGGATCACGTGGCATGGAGGCTAGTGGAGATTTATGCTAGCAAGAATGGGAAGGGAGCCATGGCTGATTGTGGCAGATTTAGAGGTTGATGTGACTAGGAAAGGTTGTGAGTAGACAATCCGAATGGGGATTAAGGGTGTCGAGCCAAGGGTGAACCTTTGGCTTGATGGAACATGGGGAAAGCAGATGGAGTTTTTGGATCTGGCCAGGGTTGGAAGGGTAGGGAAGTAGAGGAGCTCTTTGAGTTTACCGACCTTGTTGCTTCGGATATGAGAGAGGGGCTGACTAGGTCAGATATGGTAGGGTGGGACATCTAAGTTTTGGCCAGACTAAAGATCGCAAGGAGAGGGATAGACAGTGGAGGTAGTAGACTCTCTTCTGTCAACATGTTATCTCCATTTTTTTTAGTTTTTGTTTGGGTTTCGTTTTTGTTTTTATTTTCAATGCATAATCAAGGAGATCATCTTTCCCCCTTCTGGTCTCTGGTTGTATTTTACACCTGTTGATTAGCAACGTTGTGTGTGGCAACTGATGGCTAAATCTAAATCTAGGCTGGCTTCTATGCGCCCTTACTAAGGTATATTTGATTTTGGATGATTGGTTTCGCCATTGATAGTAGTGGTTTCTTATAATGAGCTATTGGATGAGCTCTATTCTAGCTATTGAGCGAGCCTACCTCTTTTAGGTCTTGATATTATCTTTTGTTCTTGTACTTTATTTGTGTTTTACAGGTGGATTCCGTCTCTGTTTAGAATCAATTGTGTCTACAATGAGATACATATGTAACTTTGTCTAGTATTTCTAGTTTAATAAATTTTCATTCACTTCAAAAAAAATCATTAGATGCAAAAGGATACTACAAATGATCGACTATTATATTACTTGATTGCAATAAAAAAAATACAAGTTGGCTGTTACAATACTAGATTGTCGATATTTGATAAATTAGTAGTGACCTCTAATTTTGGTTATTAATTAGACAACAAATTGGTGACTCTAAGCACACTAGTGCCTTTGCATATTTTTATGCCACGTTCACTTGCCATTAACAAAGAAAATAAAAAAAGAGGCAATTTTCTCATTATTTACGTACAAAATTAGAATTTTAAGGGAGAAGGAGGGAATTAAGTCATTAATAATTAGGAATAAAAATAAATAGATCAAAATATAAAGGTGTTTAGTAAATAGCTCACTTAGATTAAAATGAAATTTTTTTTTGTATAGAATGACGTAGAAAGAAACTCGAACTAGCAACGAGATAATGGAAAACAAAAAAGAAAAGAAAAAGAAAAAGAAAAAGAAAAAAAGGAGGTGGTAAAATTAAAAATTTAAGTGTTTAAAAAGAGCTTATGAATGTAAAAATGCTATGTTATTAAATATTTTTAAAAATACATTATTTGCTTATATTAAGAACTGAAACTGTGTTATTTAGTGCAATTATAAACATAGAGAAAGAGAAAAGAGAAAGTTCATTAAAAAAAAAAACCAAAAATACACTTGTTGAATTGCTTATCAATTCAGACTACGGTTAATTTGGAATTTAAGTCCATATAGTTTATAATTAATTTTTTTTCTTTTTTATGTATAATTAGTGTTCATATTTCCTTGATTTGAAATATATTATCCATTTTCAAAAAATAAAAAATAAACCACAAAATTAATTTCTTAACTTTACTGCGTAATAGTTTATATGCTCAATGATGATTTGGGGCATTTGGTATGCACTAATAAGTAGAAATAACGAGATAATGGAAAAGAAAAAAAAAAGAAAAGAAAAAGAAAAAGAAAAAGAAAAAGAAAAAAAGAAGGTGGTAAGATTGAAAATTCAAGTGTTTAAAAAGAGCTTGTGAATGTAAAAATGCTATGTTATTAAATATTTTTAAAAATACATTATTTGCTTATATTAAGAACTGAAACTGTATTATTTAGTGCAATTATAAAAATAGAGAAGGAGAGAAGAGAAAGTCCATTAAAAAAAAACCAAAAATACACTTCTTGAATCGCTTATCAATTCAGATTACGGTTAATTTGGAATTTAAGTCCATATAGTTTATAATTATTTTTTTTCTTTTTTATGCATAATTAGTGTTCATATTTCCTTGATTTAAAATATATTATCCATTTTCAAAAAATAAAAAATAAACCACAAAATTAATTTCTTAGCTTTATTGCGTAATAGTTTATATGCTCAATGATGATTGAGGGCGTTTGGTATGCACTAATAAGTAGAAATAACGAGATAATGGAAAAGAAAAAAGAAAAGAAAAAGAAAAAAAGGATGTGGTAAAATTAAAAATTCAAGTGTTTAAAAAGAGCTTGTGAATGTAAAAATGCTATGTTATTAAATATTTTTAAAAATACATTATTTGTTTATGTTAAGAATTAAACTGTGTTATTTAGTGCAATTATAAAAATAGAGGAGAGAAGAGAAAGTCCATTAAAAAAAAACCAAAAATACGCTTGTTGAATCATTTATCAATTCAGATTACGGTTAATTTGAAATTTAAGTCCATTTAGTTTATAATTAATTTTTTTTTCTTTTTTATGCATAATTAGTGTTCATATTTCCTTGATTTGAAATATATTATCCATTTTCAAAAAATAAAAAATAAACCACAAAATTAATTTCTTAGCTTTACTACGTAATAGTTTATATGCTCAATGATAATTGAGGGCATTTGATATGCACTAATAAGTAGAAATCATAATTCTACAGAAATAATAGTAGGCAATATCAATCCTAGGAAACCAATATTATCACGTTTGATTGTACACATGAGTCTTCTCTTAGATTTATAGAAATAATATATTAGTGTGTTTGGTAGTACAAAGGAATATTGTGTTTGGTTGTATATGGGAATATTTTATAATTAACAAAAATAAATTGTTTATTTTAAACATTTCCATTATCATTTATATATTAATACCATGTTTATATTCATATTTTTTAAAAAAGATAATTACACTTAAAACATTATCATTATCATTAGAAAATATATTAAAACATAAAAAATCTCTTTAAAAAAATTTAACAACAACAACAGTACTACTATTCTTACCATTGTTGTTATCATCCTCATTAATAATAATAATGATAATATTTTATTATTATTATTAAATTATTTTTTATATTAATATATTTAATATTAATGTATTATTTTAAAGAATAATATTAATATATTATTTTTGTTCAATATAAAAATCATTGTATTCAATACTATTAGTATTAAATATTAGTGTTAAAATAATATATTAGTATTAATATTAAATATATCAATATAGTACTTTAGTACTAATATTAAATAATAATAACAATATAAATATGAATAATATAATAATATTACTATAATTTAATATTAATGTCACAATGAATATTAATATTCTATTATTAAATTCTTATTATTATTGCTAATATTATTATTGTCATTGTCATCAAATTATTATTATTCAATATGAATGTAATATATATATTTTATAAGAATATTAATATATTATTAGTTCCCTTCCCCTGTAGTTGTTAGCTTGTTGTTGTCAGATTCGATCGGATGTTCATAATCTAGAGTAAAGGATTTGAACCTTTCATGCTGGTACCAAAAAACCAATGCCTTGCCACATGGTTATACTCCATACAGCCTTTTTTTGGACGGTCAAACATGGAGTGAGGGAAGGGAGAAGCAGGGAGGTTCGAATCGAGTGATGTTGAAGAATTAGCGATGAGTTGTGGTTAGGGGTGAAATGCCACTCGAACCAAGCGCTAGCTAGTTCTCCTCAAAATGTGTTGAGGTGCAGCAGTTGACTGGACATCTAGGGGTAAAGCACTGTTTTGGTGTAGGCTCGAAGAATGAGCTGAGCTGTGTAAGAACATGGGATATTTCAAGTAAGCAACAAGATTCTACCTTTAGGTTAGGACCAACTAGAAGTTTATGTGTTTAAGGATTGACTGAACATCTAGGGGTAAAGCACTGTTTCGGAGCAGGCTCGAAGAATTAGTTGAGTTGTGTAAGAACATGGGATATTTCAAGTAAGCAGCAAGATTCTCCCTTTAGGCTAGGACAAACTAGAAGTTTATGTGTTTAAGGATGATGGTAGATTTACGACCTATTTTTATCCCGTCTTTATCAATCGTGAATACCTAAAAAGGACTCTGAGCTGTTCAGTTGAAGTAGAAGCCATCTCTAGTTGTACTTTTTCGTTTATCTAGAGTCAGGTATAGAGTTCTTGGTAGATTATTGATGACACTGTAGAGGTGTGCATTTTGCAAGGCTAAAATCATTTATTTACGCTTCTATTTCTCGTTAAATCCTCTAATTAATAGCATTTTTATTTTTTATATTGTTTTTTGTGCCTAAATGTAAAAATGTGTTTAATTATGTATTTTTAGTGTGTTTTTATGTTTAATAATATTTTTGGTAATTTTTAAAGTTGTTTTTGTGTGTTAAATATATGTTTAGTTTGTAAAATATAAAATAATCTTGTGTCATTTCATTTTGAGTCTTAAATTGTTTATAATTAAGTTTTTAGTTTGTAAATATTTTTTATAATATTTGTAGTAATTTCTAAAAATATTCACGAACCTTAGATAGTTTATCTTTATGAAATCGTAAAGGCTTGTTAATTTTAGAAGTTTTATTTATTTTTATTGTGTTTTGTATATGTAATTATAAAATAAATATTTTAAAATTATTGAAAATATTTTGTTTATAAAATAATTAATTTTAATATGTTTGTTAATTTTAGATTTGAAATATAAAAGAAAAACAGAGCAATATGGTACAAAAAGGAGGTTAAATCGGACATCAAATGCAAAGAAAATTCAAATTTCAAAATCTAGGACACGTGGCAGCTCAAAGCTATCGGATCGCTCCGTCCAATTCATGTCAGTCGTCCGCATGTCAGTTGCTTTCCAGAAATGCGCCTTGGATCATGTGTGGCCTTCTCCACGTGACCACGCCTCCACAGCCGCTAGATTAGCTAAAATCCACACAGTGAAGGGCTACTCTTAGCATGAAAAGAAAATGAAAAAAATTTCTGATCAATCAGTATTCAATGTTAATTCGTTTGGTAGCAAGAAAAAAAAAGAAAATAAAATAAAATCTCATAATTTGCATGCATGTTGGATGTAACCGAAGCAAGAATAACAAATTAATTAATTAATTAAAAATTAATAAAAAAATCAATGAATAGTAACTCTTTCTTCCTATATGTAGCCACCCCCTTCCATTTTTCAATCCATGGCCTCTTCGGCCCTTTCTTCCCTCTCCTCTCGTCTTTTTTCCTTTCAACTGTTGAATCGCTGACCTAATAGTGTCCTCCTTTTTGAGGAGATGCTGTTAGAGCACTTCTCCGGTCCCACTTTTAAAAACCCTGTTCTTTCCTCTTACAACCCATTATAATTCAAGTAAACTTGTTCTTAAATTTCCAAAAGCTTTTATGATACATGTTCAAACTTAAAACACCCCAAACACCCAACCCCCCCAACCCCCCATCTTTTTCCAGAGCGTAGTTGTCACGAGTTTGGCTAGGGCACTTTGTATTGTTATGATTAATAAAATATAAAATTTTATGGTAGGATAAGAAAAAATACTTTACCCGTCAAATTTTCATTATTATGTTTGGTATGAGTAGGAGAAAATATGTAAACGATATAAAATGAGAATAATGGAAAAGAAAATACTTTTCGTTTTTGTTGATTGATGTAGGAGAGAAAAATAAATGAACAAAAAATATTTATTTTACTTATTTAAAATATTTAGTCCTACTCCTATAATTTCTCACTCTATTTTCTTTTCCTTACTCTTTTTCTCTCTCACCAAACAAATCACTTTTTCAATTTCTCTCCCAAGGTATCTTTGCCTCCTTTCTTCCTTCCACTTTTTTGCCTACCAAACATATTACTAGCTTACATTAAACTACCAAATATAATAGTGCAAAAAAATATAGAGACACTAATTCTAATATCAATTTGTGTACTATCATGAATTATCATGTTTTTATTTAAAGGTATTTAAAAAATTATCACATCTGCTAATAAACTAATAACAACTTAAGAGTTGGTATAAAAATTGGGATTAAAGTTGATGTCTTTAACGTCACTCATAATTTTATAACAAGTTTTTATTCTTCAAAACTGTGCTTTACTAATAAAGTCCCCACTTTACCACATATAACTTTCCAACAAAGATATTAAAGATTTAAAAAAAAAAAAAGAACAAAAAAAAAAAACGCCAGTAATCACATTGACGTCTGAATCTTGCTCTAACACGCTGTTGTTGATCTCTGGAAACCTCCAACAATCAAACCTTTTATAGGGTGTTTGGGAGAGTGATGGGAACCAGTGGTGAGAACCACTTTTACTATAGCAGGTAAAAACTTTTTATTGTAGCAAATTTATTTTTTATTACTGTAGCATGTAAGAACTTTTTACTGTTTATAACTAAGATTGTGGTGAGAACCACTTTACCAAACACTCCCTTAATTGTTTTGGCCACACTCGCATGCCCTTTTCATAGGCTGGAGCAACGGAGGGGGTTACTGCGGGCATTGCAAGCGGCTGGCAATCAATGACTCTTTCGGCGGTATCACTTTGACCCTTTTTTGTTCTTCTTTTAACTAATCTTTGCAATTTGCATTGCCGCTCTACTTATCACATCAAAGATAAGAAAAACAATTTAATAATAATTTTTTGCTGATGTGATACAAGCCCTACTTTTAAAAAAAAACAAAAGCTTATGGATTTTACTTTCTCTGCTACATGGTGTTAGTCAAGCCGGAGTTGGTGAATATTCTAATCCTTATCCTTCTTTCTCTAAGCCGATCATTATTGTATTTGTTTCTATAATTTTCTTTTTTGCCAACAATATTTTATGCACAAATTTTCATCAAAATAAGAAAAAAAATTTCCCCAAAAAAAGGCATTAAAATTTTTGCACAAAATATTATGAATATTTATACTGGGTATACTTCCAACGATTTCAGTAAAATAGAAGTTTTATGAGGAAGTTGCATGTGATTAATTCTTTTTCCCCCTAAATAAACGATTATATTTTTTTTACATTTCATATTTAGTTATTCCTAGAAAATGCATTTTTATTTTTACTCAAAAAATTGCAGACAAGACATCAAACTGAGCCATGTTTTGAACTCTTAAGCCGAGTGGAGTCAAGTCAAACTTAGAACCATCTACGAAAGCTAAAAATACATCTACTATTATTATACTAAGCACCTTTCCTCATTTTTTCCCCTTTTATTTACACGGACAAAACAAAATAGTATTTCCGCACCCTGTTTGCACTAATTTAACAAGTCATAAACTTGGCATCATAAAGTCACGTTGCAACTTACAACTATATATATAACCAAAAGCAACATCATCTTGGTTCATAAGTAGAAGAACATCACAAAAAAAAAAAAAAGAGAGAGAAAGTCTTGCTCTTTCTTCAGCAATGGGGATCAAAGAATGGTACAATGCTTCTTCAGGTCATCAGAGAACCATCATTTTGGGAGGGAGCTACAACAAGGAAGAAAGAAACTACGACGTGTCGCAACCTGGGTGGCGGTCGTTTTGGCGGAAAATCAAGATCATGGAGAACAAGAGGAAGACGAAGAAGATGATGATGATGAAGAGCAAATTATATTCAAGCACTTCTGTGAGATTTCAGCCTCCATATGATCCCACCACATATTCCAAGAATTTTGATCAAGGAATGGGGTGGGAAGAGCCTGATTTTCTCTCTCGCTCTTTCTCAGCTCGGTTTGCTGATCCTTCTAAAATTTTTCCTAAAAATATTGTGCTGTTGGATTGAATGTTAATAAAGAAATGTTCATCATGGCAACCGAAAACTTGTTGTATACCATTTTGATCCTCTTTTTTTTTTTTTTCTTTTTTTACCGAAAATCCTCTTGAGAAATCATGCTTTCAATTACATTTTCTCTTCACTTTATCTCTATTTAGGAACTTACTTCCAGTTTTTTTTTTTTTCCTGGCTTTTATTGGTTTAGGCTTTCTAGTAATATCATAATGACTTTGGTATCAAGAACAATCATATGAAAATGTAGATATTGATAGAATTTTTCATATTAGATGATTCATTTGCACTTTCCGGGTCAAACTAAACATGTTTTGTTCCAACTTGTGGCTTTGAAAAATTTTGTCAAAAAAATAATTGAGTTGATCAAAAATTGTATATGCTTTTCTGGGTTTTGACCTCAGTTTATGATGATTCTCAAATTTCAATGTAAATGGGAAGGGAAAACACAAGGCAAAAAGAAAAGCCTGAACGCACCAAATTTTTTACCTTACTTTGGTGACAAGGCAGTTTAAAGATGCTTTGAGAGGCCTCTCTTGCGTCTCTTACTTTCTCTCTCTCTCTCTTTCTCTCTCTATGTTAACTCACGAGTGGAAGACAACATGGTAAAAGGAAATCTTGTGGAATATAAATTGTTACTTTAGGATACTTTTGATGTTATTGGGCACAACTATTTTTGGAGGGAGAATAACTTTTTCCTCTTTCGTATTGCTTGGATTTTGAACCTCCAAAAGCAAAGTTCCTTGCACAAAAAATAGTCACTTCTGTATCTGAAATGACATTCACAATAATGGTAAATGGATATTCAGGTAATGCTGCCGGAGAAAATTTCAAAAACATACTTAAGAGTGTTTGACAAATAAGTTATAAGTTTAAATACTATAACATGTGAGAATTTTATATTGTAGTACGTAAAGCTTTATACTATAGACTGTTCAAACTCATAAGTTTAAACTCGTTTGCTACACGTAAGGGTACTTTGAACACAGAATTATCTTATTCATACCAGGTTTTATTACTTTTTAAAAAAAAAAAAAAAAACAGAAGGAGAAAGAAAGAAACTGAACGAGATGACCAATGTGGAGTTTATTTTCTCAACAACAGAATTGTTTGAACTTTCAGATTCCAAATTGAACTTCAATATTATTGAATAGAGCAGTGGCATATAACCATTAGTGTCTAGTGATTCTCAACACACTTTTTCAAACACAACTTTGCATGTTAATTTTAGAATTCACTGGTGATAACACACAGTTCCAGAAAGTTGAGATGTTAATGTTTAACCAAACAAGAAAATGAATACTACGATTATCACTGGTGATAAATAGTATTTTTACTATTTGCTTTCCTGTTGTGAAGGTGAAGCCAAAATTCTCATCTCCTGTTTCATAAATACAGATGCATACAGAGGTGGTCAAAAACTTTTAATTAATTTTGTTCCCTTGTTTTTAATGAAAGCATTTTTTACAGTCATTCGTAAAATGAGTTTTTACTGGTTTTTCTTTCTTTGTTGTTCTGGAGGAGATTCCTATGATGATGACAGAAATGTGCAAATGATCGGTTGATGGGCGTAATGATAAGGTGGGACTGTTGATATTAATTTGGTGAGATTCTGTTTGCATCCTTACACAAGCATATGGGGGGCTTATAACTCTTGCAAAACAAGGGTTAATCATATCTTTTCCCTAGTTCTCGGCAGTTTTATGGCAGATCGTGAGGCCAAAGGGAAAAAGATTTTCTTTTTCATTTATGTATGTTTGTGACTGTAGTGTCCTTTTTTTTTTTTTTTTGTTTATCAGCCTTTGAAGAGACTTTATACGTACCTTTTTTAGGTCATTATTTAGCTTTTTTAAATGTTATTTTTTAATTTTAATCTTCTTTATTAATAAGAAAAATACTAGGTAAATTTTTTCTTTAAAACATACTTAAATTTTATTTTTTTGAAATTATTGCGACTTTTGTGGTTAAGTAAACTTAACTTTATAATTATTTAAAATATTTTGTAAAAATATCTTTTAAAATGTTTTTAGTAAAATATATCAAACTTCAAGACTTTCGTATAATTTCATAAAATATTGCAATATCTATTGCTAGAAAACTTTTTCTTAATGCAGCGAAAGACTTTCTATATTGGTATCTACACGCAACCGTCACATCTGCCTTTTTGTCACACTGAACTCTTCAATCAATCATATTGGTCTCCCGTATGATTGCCTACAGCATGAAGGAAATTGTAATGAGTTTCTGTCTAATAAACTCAACATAATCTCACAAAATATTAAAAACATTCATCGTAAAACATTGCTCTTAAACCTTTCTCATAAAACCTTCTTCATAAACATTTTCTTGTAAACATCTTTCATAACATGTTTTTCATTAACATTTCTCGTAAAACATTTCTCAAAATATTTTCATAAACATATCTCGTAAACATTTCATGCAAAGGAATGCAAGCGAGATCATAATGCATGATTTTATTTATGCTTAATTATAAACATCCATTTATTAACTTCATATGATCATTCATAACTTACTTAAACTTCTTATCATCGATTTTATCCTTTCTTAACATATGAGCTTAAGTGTTCGTACTAACAACATCAATCATGAGATCAAATCTTTAACATAGCATGATGCTTCCTTTGTAGAAGACTTAAGATCATCGAACAACGATGTCATATTTTATCATAACTTTTAAACCTCACATCAAGAGATTGGTATGATACTTTCCTTTTAGCTTTTAGGTGTAGATTACCAATCTTATAATTTTAGTAAACATTATGCATAACATAATTCAATGTCTGAATATTAAACATAATAATTATAAATATATTGTAAATTATAACTTGAACTTTTAAAACTTTAACTTTATGCATAACAACTACAATACATTTTAAACATTTATAAAGTATTTGAAATTCATTTCCTTCACACTATAGGTGAGATTTGAAACTTACCTTCGCAGCGCTCTAATGTCCCCAGTTTATCATTTCTCTTTCTAATAGTCGACTTTGTGTCCTATTTGAATGATACTAGACTATTATTACCAACCTATTCGATCGATGACATAACTTAAACATTAGTAATTCATCCCTTAACATTGTTTCCTTTTGGTTTACCTCTCCATTACTTTACTTAAATATTCCTTAACTATATTTCCTGCCTCGCTTGACGGTTTGTTACTTAACGTGTTTCGAAACATTTTTCATCTAAGGACCTTTTGTTGATTTGGAAGGCTCGGGTCAGTTTTGGTGATTTTCTTTAAAAAATAACGATTTTACCTTGAACAGGATTTTCGTAAGCAACTTAGCTTTACTAAACTTTTTGTTATACTTCATCGTTCTATTACTTACAAGGTACGGAGGGGTATTTTTCTAAATCGGTTGTTTCAGGGTCTGTTTTGGCCTTTTTATAAAAAAATAATCATTTTGCCATTGACAGGTTTTAGAAAACTTTTGAAACCCATTTTAAATCAAAACTTACATTTCTTTACTTCTTGTAACATTACGGAAGAAAGACAATAGTTTTCCTTTCGATAAAATCTATTTTATTAAAATTTTGTAGTTTTAACTCATAATGCAAAAATGTTGACTTTTTACACTTAACGTTTTTTTCTCATTCTTTATTTGATAATAACTCTTCATCCTTCCAAAGTTCAAACATGTGGTGACTCATTGCCCACAACAGTGCAAGAAACCACCATTTTCTTAATAAAAATGCAGTTTTACACGGTTTTACGGTTTAGGCCTGAAACATAAAAATCTTAACATTTTTGCCTTTGGAAAAAAAATAATTGTTTCATACTAAAACATCATTTTTTCACAATGATTAAACTTCCTTAGCCTACTTGGCCTAATTAGAACTATTTCATAGTATTTTCTTTTTACGAAATGTAGTGCTTAAAATTTTGTAAAATTAAAATCAATAAAAGAATTTTCACAAATCTTTCACAATTTCAAATCGTTTTAATGAGATCTACAAGTTTTGTGTTTTAACTTTCCTAAAAATCATTCATCTTAATGGTGTTTTTGAAATGGTAGAACAAAAATCATCTTGTTTCGGCTTGTTTCGATCAAAATTTGAGTGAAATTTCTTCACGAAAGTTGTTCAAATTGTTATTTCCAATAAATCTCATGTTGAGCTCGGAAAAAAGGTCGGCCTCTAAGGGCCTCAAACACTAAAGTTTTTCAAAAATACCTTTTAATACTTTTTGCACTAAAATAATTCTTAGATTGTTTTCCTTGAGTCTAATTTTATTTACTAAGCTTATCATCAAGCACTTAACTCGTAAACAAAACATGCCTTAGCCCTTAACTTGCATCAAACGCTTGGTATGCAAAAATATATATAAACTTTAACATAGCTTGTAAGACTAGGGTTTTACCTAGACCATCCAAAGTGTTTGTCGTCTCCTTTAAGCTCTTGAAAGTTCCTAAAATCCCTTGACAACAAAGTCATAGCATACCATAAAAACCCACTCAAAACTCAAGCAAGGACACTAAGATATAAAGAGTTAAACTTGGGTTTTTATTACCTTGCTCTCTAAAATGCTTGTTCTTGCTTTTGCATGATTTGGAGACTTGTGCTTTGAAAAATATTGGAGAAAGCCATGGGGGAGTGTCGGTCTAGAAAGGGGAAAAAATGGTTTTTTTTTTTTTTTTTTTCATGTTTTGCATGAAAAATGGAGGCAAAATTTCTCCCCTCCACTTGAGTAAACTTGGTGCACTTAGTGGGATAAGGTGGCTTTTTTCCCATCTTAAAAGTGGCACTAAGGTGGGTCTCACATTAGCTTTTTTAGCAGTCTAAATTTATACTGTACTATTTTCCTATGTTCCTAGTATATTTCTCATACTGTTAGCATTTTTTCTACACTGTGTTTTATGGTCCATAAACTTCCACATCATCCACGTAGTATAATTCTTATATTGCTTAGCTTTACATAGTCTAATTTTATACCATATTACTTGATGCATTCTTATATTGTATAACTTTATTAATATAATCCTTACACTGTATTATTCTCATATTGCATGATTTTCATACTATTTATTTTTTATACTGTATTTTTGTCTTAAAATTTGTTGCAATACATTTTACAACAATTAATCTGTCTGGCTTATTTTGATATCATTCATTACTTGTTTAAGACTATGATATGATTTTTAATCTTAAAAATCTCATTTTCACTTTTATGAAATTTTTTAGTAAAAATTAGAGTTAGAATAATAATTCTCGTGACACCCTAATTATCCCTTAAATTTTTAACAAATTTTTTAGCATAAAATTTTAGCTTATAAAATTTGTTCATAAATTACTTAATGTAATATTTAATTATGGTAAACTTAATGCACTAAAAAAATACTCGACTAATTGCAAAATAAATAAAAAAATAGATTACAAACTAAATTACAATTTGTATATGGTGTAAAAAGCCAAAATTCTCCACCACAATAAAATGATCTAACAGTGATTTGTAATTTTTATATCCGAATCCACGGTAAAAAAGAGAGCATTGATTTAAAATAAGACCTACCACACATGGTTTAAATCCAATTATAACATCTATTCAAAAAAATAAATGAAAATAGAAAAACAGAAAAACTAATACGAAATATTCCCTTCTCCACCATATTCTTCGGTGACGGCGCCGACCATTTCTGCAATCAGACAGATCACTTCTATGTGTATATGATTACGTATGAATGTATGTATCTACACCAACAAAATGTGATAAAATTCAAAAAATATTAGGGTTTTTAAAGCCTAAATTTCATCCAAATCTGAAGAACAAATTCATTTAAGTTCATCGGAGATGACGAAGAATGTCATCGAACATTACAAGGAGAGATAATCGAAGAGATAGATTGAGGATGGGGATTAATGATATACAAACTAATTTCCAAACACATTAATTGCATAAAAATAACTAATTTTACAAAAAAAATAATTCCAATTGGAAAAACTCAAATTCAATGGAGGAAGAGAGTCTCGGTGTTTGCAGCTGCCGGTGTGCTGCGAAGTCGTGGAAATGGCGCAAAGGGCTTGACGAGCGTCTAGCAGGGGGAAGTCTGTAGGCGTTGAGGGCGCGCGGCTCAAAAAGCGACAAACAAGGTAGTGACACTCGCCGGGTCTTTGGTGAAAAGTTGGGTAGCCGATGGGGGTGAATGAGACCGGGCGGAGGAAGGAAGGCTGGGTTTAAGGACGCTGACGGGAGGAAGGGAGGTTGGGTTCGGGAGCTCAAGCAAGAGGGAGGGAAGTTGGGTTTGGAAGGCAGGGAGACTGCCGACAGGAGGAGGGTAAGTTGGGAGGCTGCAAGATTTGATGTTAATCAAATGTATGGGTTGAGTTTTAATTGGATATTTTTTTAAATTTAGGAAAACAATAAATTTTATCTAGTGTGTGGTAGTTCTTATATTTGTTTGTATGGATAAGCTCATTTTAGATCGTAGATTTTTAATGTGATGGCTGAAAAAAATCCTCCACAAGTAAAGAATAAAAGCGTACTCCGTCGTCATATTTGCCACTAAATTAAATAGATAGCAACAAGCAAACTCCACCAAAATATTTGCCACTAAATTAAATAGATAACAAATTCATTTCCAAAATTTTTAATAGTAACGCCAGTATCATGATGATCTGCATCAGCATTGACAAAGCATTGGGAATCAAGAAATGCCAAGCTTGAGCTCACTTCTTTACTTACTATTGTCCAGCCAAAACAATGTATTTTCATATTCTTTAGAAAATAATTCTACATATAAACAATCGACACTCCACAACAAGCTTTGTTTAAAGAGAAAAAGAAAAAGAAAAAATAAAAACCCGACAACAAACAGTATGAAATCAACACCGGAGAAGATCTTGCATAGGCTGTTTTCATTTCAATAACAGGGAATATTATGTGGCAATAATGACATGAACTATATAATCAATCTTCAAGCTTTTTTTTTTTCAAATAATTCTCATAGTTATCAAATATCCTTATTATCAAAGAGGCCCTCAAGGATCCTCCCTATCCATACGTCAGAAGCAATTATGAGAAATTTCTGTACATTATCATTGGCTGTACAGTCGCCACTTTCCACCTTGACTATATCAAAAATCCTTCCCACATATACATAGATACATGAAATTATAGCCACTGTACTGAACGAAACATTAATGTTTAGTCATTCTTCATAAATTCTTGAATAAATAATTGGAAGTTGGTTGAGGATTGAACCATAACCATACGGACCTCTAATTTGAAATTCAAGTTCAAATCCATCTACTCTTCTATGCAACAGCAGCAACAACAACAACAACAATAACAACAATACCATACACAAGACTCGTTTTCCTCTTTTCAAAGAAAAATAAACGCCATACTTAGGGCCCTCATTGCCTTAAAGGTAGTGATAGTTCGGGAATTCAAGAATAGACCCCTTGCTCAAAAAGTTCATAAAAAAAGAAAAAATTAACGTAGCATAATCTAACAACATGACATAATCTTTACTAGTCACATTGAAATGTAACAAAAAAAAAAACTATTTTATAACCAACAAAAAAATTATAATATCATTCTAATAATTACGTTGTAATGTCGTAGTATAAAAGGTAAAAATCCTTATAATTACCTATTATGCTAATTAAAAATATTCTAAATAATTGCTATGTTGAACTCCACTCTTCTGAACATGCCATGTAGTGTAATTTATACTATAAAAGATTTCCCATTGAGTCGTCCAATTCAACAAAATAGAACACAAGCATAGTGAAATGCTACGGCCTATGAGAAAGATCACCAACTCCCTATGCTATAGAAACTTACTGGGACTGATTGCTACAACCAAAGAATACATTTTTGCATCTTGCAACCAACCAACAGAGTTGTGAAGATAAAACTTGCCAGATTTATTGATATAGGTCTTTAAGACGTCATAGTTTACATCACTGTGAAGTTACTTCGGTTTTGATGAATAAGTATGCAATACCAAATCCCACAAGTGACAGAGAATATGTTATTCAAGGTTTTTACTAGTTTGGTGATTGCTGCTCCCATGTTTGCACGGAGGTTGCTGGGTTTGATTCTTCTTCAACTCATCTCCAGCCACAAGGAAGAATGCCGTGTGCCTGAAATCAAAACCAAAGAACAGAAAAAACTTAAGGAAATCGATTCTCTATTATTATGGGGTGATTTTCCATAGAATAAGTCAAGTATTGGGGGAAGTTTTACTTGAAAAAATTAAGCATCTTGACTTTCGAGTCTGCATCAATATCCGGGGTGCTGTCCAATGCTTGTTGCATGTGATGCAACCACCTCTCAGCAGCTTGATGTGTTACAGGAAATGGCCGGTGACGGGCAATTAGAGCAGGATGGCCTGAAAAAGTCAAAAGAAAATTATCAAACTGCACTTAAATTGATGAAACAAATTGTTCCTCCCATACTAAATATTTCGAGTGAAAATGGAATATTAACAAGACAAAAACATAAAGGATAAGGCATGTTGCTATTATATGGATGAACGAAACGGTTGTTGGATGGTTAGAATAGTAAAGACACGTTAGTTAGCATAGTAAAGACAAGAATTTTACCAATACTTCCACCCACATGATTTGACCAACTCAGGAGTCTTAACAGCTTTTGCTTTCAGGACTAATATGCATATATGCTACCTAAAGGTAAAAGGAAAATCCCCAAAGCTTCGATCTCTGTGAAAATAAAAAAAAACAGTTTGGACTGCTAATTTCTCCCCTTTTTGATTACGTGTCCATTGAATCAGTGTCAGGGAATCATAAGATTTTACTATAAATTAGTATTTTAGTAGAAGGTTCTTGACTTGAATATGGATCGGAACTCAATTTTTACACAGAGCACTCGCCAAGTAGAGTAAAAATACACTCCCACTTGTCAAGGTTCTAAGCTTCACTTTTTGTTGTCTTCAACCAGGAACATAGTTTTTGATGCACAAGTACATACCTGCTTTAAACAGGATGTTTTCTGCACACTCATTCATGGCACCAGGGTGGTTGAGTAACTTGGCCACTTGAGGCTCTCATCAGAACTAATAAATTGTTGAACAATTTTCCAAGGTTATGAACTCAAAGTATTACAAGATTTCTTTGGTGATTGTACAAATTTCTGGACAATAAGGTAAACAACGGGATTCATGAGAAATTCACGAGCTACATCACAGGATGAACAAAGCCGGCGGCCCAATTCTGTAGTTCTGGACAATGTTTCACTATTGCTTTTATAACAGACTACTACAAAGAAAATCAAGAACAGTCGGTGCAAAGTGTGGACCAGGGCCGCAAAGAATAATCGATTTAGGAACATCAAATCAGCAAAATCACGCCTTTCCCAGTTATTAACTTTACTTCAATATCCTTAATTCATCAAATCAACCTTACCAATAACACAGTGTTTCATACAACTTCTAATCTCTGCATCACGCAAACTTAAAACTCAACGGGATGGGAATAAGAATCGATTTTACGAGTGGGGTCATGTAAGACAAATATAATAGAGTAAGACAGCAAAAATGTTCACACCCTATCTGGGTAAAGGTAAAGCATGATCAAAACCATATTCAACTGAAAAAAAAAAAGTTTGGAAAATAATAAATTAAAAAAAAAGATGTTGCGGAAAATGAAAAGATTTTCGCACCTCTCCTCTGCGAATAGAGAGGAGGACCTCCCATTCTCTGAACAAAAAACTCGAATTGGTTTTGGATGGCGTCTTCTTTCTTCGAGTTCGCAAAAATCGACCGAAACCATTCTTGTTCGTCATCATAAACCCTATTTTGCCATAAAAAGGTCAAGTATCGTCATCATAAACCCTATTTTGCCATAAAAACGTAGAGTATTTCGGAATCAAAAGATCCGTTTAGCAGCTGAGAAGTCGCTGATTACATTCAGTTTTCTCTAGAAGAAGATATTTGTCTATTTAGTTTCCTAAAAAGATAAAAAAATAAAAGTCGAGACTAAAAATCGCAACTTGACAAGCAGATAAACTGAATACAACGAACGAAACTGACTAAAAACTTCGCAATGAGAGGTTTCACAAAATAGAAAAGAGAAAAGGAGAAAAGAATTCGTTTTCCACTTTTCTCGACGACCAAACAGGGTTATAGGTATACACATATATACATATATATATATGAGAGAGAGAGAGAGACCTTGTATAGAAATTGGTGGAGAGATTAATGAAGGTCTGAAGACCCAATTTCTGGAAAAGATTGGTGTCGTCGATGGCGAATGCGTCGGCCGAGTCGACTCCGCTCCACTCGGAGGCCTTGGCTTGCAGAGACTGCATTTTATTTTATTTTATTTTATGGGTTTTGTTTCGATATGTTATTGCAATTCAATGGAGGAGAAACTGGGGAACAGAGGGGTGAGACAGTGACGACGGAGAAAAAGGAGTACTTTATATTGGTGAAGTGAGAAGGAAAGAGGCTCGTGGAGGTCGCGTGGAGGCAACGCAGTCAGTCAACATGGCTTTATTGGCGGCAGCAGCGGTTTTTAAGAAAAACAATCTCGGTTTGTCATTTCACTCATTTCGTGTGTGTGGTCCTCCTCTCCTTTCTTTCGCCTTTCTCAAGATTCTTAATTTTAAATGAAAACAATAATAATAATTGGATGGAACATCATGTGCTCACCATGTCGCTAGAAATTCAAGGGAAAACGATTGGTTCTATTTACGTCCACTATTTACACCCATTCATAGGGGTGTATGTAAAAACAAAGCTCTAATTTTTACTGTACAATGCTTATTCTAAAAATTATATAAAAATATCGTTAATTGTTTATTAATTTTCTATCTTTTCGGTTAATATTCAAAGATTTCATTAAATTACTTGTCTTTTCTTTAGGGAGAATTATTTGCTTTTATATATCGGTAATTGGAGGGGTAATATAAATCAATATATGATAAGTGTTTACTAAGTTAAATTAGTAGAATAATAATAAATAAATAATTTTTTTAAAAAATAATTAGTAGATATAATATTTTTTAATAAATTGTAGTGAATAAATATAATTTTTAATTTTCTTTTTGTATGAAAAAAACTTACAGCCAAAAAAATGGAGAGATAGAGGAATAAGAGTATTAAAATAATGAAAAAACAGTAGTGTGAAAAGAAAAATGAAGTAAAAGGAAGTAATAATCGTAAGGGTAGTTTTGAAACTATAGGGAGATACAATAAGTAAATTTAATTATTTCAAAATTATAGGGGTAGTGAATTTAGAAGTGGGTGCAAGTAGAACCACCTAAAATATTTGTTATAAATGTCAAATTTATGATATAAAGAATTTATTTATCTATTTGTTTATAGTATAAATAATTCTTATTTACAATGTAAATAATGTATTTGGATCTATGTTTACAATGTAAATATTTTTTATTTACATAGTAAATAAATTATTTATATTATAAATCTGGCATTTAGTGCAAAATTTTTTAAAATTTGATATAAATTTCAAAAGGTTTTAAAAATCTAATATTTTCTTTATTCTCTAAAAAAAAAAAAGTTTTTAGCGCAATAAGTCTATGAAAAATTCCCCTAAAAAAGATGTCTATGAAAAATAGACAAGGATTCCCTAAAAAAAGATTAATTCTATAAACGTTTCTTGAATCAACCATGATTCATCGCGTCTGTCAGATTTTTAAATGACCAATTTCACCCTCTAAAGTATAACATCCTCATATATAAATGCCCCTTGAATTATAGATTTGTGTCGTCTTGCCTGTAGCCCTTTGAAAAACCAAGGAAAATTGACAAAAAAATTAATAGTTTGAGAGATAAATTAACTTAGAGTTATAAATTGAGAAGGTATTTTAAACTAGGGCATATGTGTCATGATAAAATGTCAGATTAAAAACATGTATAATTTAAACTATTCAATCAAAGCAAAATTTTATTAAATGAAACAAAATCTAATAAAAATTTAACAATTAAAAATCGTATTTTATCAATAGAGTGCTGTTAAAATGGAAATAGTAATGTCTATAGACAACAATCTAAGCATAATCGAAAGGTAACTCAACCAACACATCGACCTTCTTAGTAAGGTTACTTGGCGGTAAGAAGCCCCAGCTTAGGGTAGAGGCATTGGGGTTGCAACCTTGGTGCACAATTTCATTAAGCGTATTTTAAGAATTTTATGCTTGTAAATTCGGTTTGCCTAGTTTTGATTTCATTTTATTATTATTATTATTATTATTTGAAAAAGGATGGAGGGAGTTCATTTTAGGGTAATTGTTAGAGACGTTTAGGAAAAATGCATAGACCTAAAAGGTGTACAATTCTATCTTTTAAACTTATTATTCATAGTTAATTTCTATAATGATCAAAAGTAGCATAGCTCTCGTATTGAGATAAACTATTATAAATTTTGTGTGTTCTTTTTTTCCTTCTTCTTTATGTTATGTGATTTTATTGATCTTAGTAGCATAAAATTAAGGCATTTAGTTCTTTAATGTGTTACTTATTTTATAAGTCAGTATTCTTCGCCGATATCAATATCGACAAATAATAGCAACTTGTTATATGAATTACACATTAAATATAAGAAGAAATGTACATACAAATTCTTACTAAATGAAAGTTCAAATAAAAAGCCTTTAAGTGAATGTGTAAATATGAAATAAAACTTGAGAGTGATAAAATCTCATTTTTGCCCTCATAAGTGACCCATGTGCAAATCATATGGGCTTAATTCTATATATTTTAACAAAAAAAATCAAAAGTTTAAGGGAAAAATAAAAAATTTTGAAAATTTAAAGTGTAAAGTAGCAATTTTTTGCTACACAAAACTTTCTTATTTTCTTATTTTCTTTACCTTTAAAAGTTTAAAAGTTAAAGTGGTGATTTTTAAAGTTTGAGAGACAAAGTGAAGAAAAACCTAAAAGTTTCAATAACTTGAGAGTTTAATACTTGACCACACCATGAGAATTTTTTCGAGCTCGACAGACCTGCCGTCTGCAACTTGTCAAGGGTGATCCAAACTCGGCTGCC